>OY796896.1:40595546-40657764 GCA_963680785.1 Diplosoma virens | reverse complement strand
AGAATATTTTTATTTGCAAAGTACGGATGCTATTGCGCCACGCATTTATGAATTACCAAAGATTCATAAACCAGACTGGCCTCTTCGACCGATTGTTTCTTTTATTAATTCACTGTTATATAATCTTTCTAAATTTATGGCGAAAATATTAACACCTTTAATAAATTCCAATAATTTATCAATAAAAAATTCATTCAAATTGATTGATAGAATATCTAACTTTAAAATTAATGATAACGATTTGATGCTTTCTTTTGATGTTGTGTCTTTATTTACTAAAATTCCTGTACATATAGCCAAATCAGTTATTTTTGATTGTTTGAAATGTGATAGCGAATTAAATTTTAGATGTAAATTAAATGTCAACGAAATTATGAATGCTTTGGATTTATGTTTAAACAACACTTATTTATGTTTACATAAGAAATTTTATCGTCAAATTTTTGGTGTTGCGATGGGTTCACCTATCTCCGTTATTGTAGCTAATTTAGTTATGGAATCTATTGAGAATAAAATGCTAAAAGATTTTGCTTCCCCACCTCGCATTTGGTTACGTTATATCGATGATACTTTTGTTGTGCTAAAGAAAACTGAGGTGGTATCTTTCTATGAATTTATAAATAATATTGAAGAAAGTATTAAATTTACGGTCAAACAAGAAGTTGATAATGCTATTCCGTTTTTAGATGTGTTAATAATTCGTAACAATGGTCAATTAACTACAAAAGCCTATAGAAAACCTACACATACAACTAGGTACTTAAATTTTAATTCATGTCATAATTTTTCTCAAAAAGTTGGTTTGGTTAAAACATTATTGTTTCGCGCTAAATCTAAATTAATTACAAATTATCAAGATAAAATTAATGAAGTTAAATTTGTTTGTAATGCTTTACGTGATAATGATTATCCAGATTGGTTATTAAATAAAATGAAAAAAGAAATTAAACATAAAAAAGTTAATAAAATTGTTTGCATGAGTGAAAAAATATCTAACCATGTCGGTTTACCATATATTAAAGGTTTGAGTGATGAATTGTCTAGAATTTTGAGGAAATTTAATATTAATGTGTATACTTACCCTTATAAAACAATTGGAAATATTTTACCAAAAATAAAAGACTCTGTTGATGATATATATAAGCGTGGTGCAATTTATAAAATTCCGTGTAAAGATTGTTCAAATGTATATGTTGGTGAAACGGGCAGATGTTTTAATACTCGCTTATCGGAACATAAACGTGATTTGAAACCGATTAATTTGGCTAAACTAAAAGACGACGATTTGAATAAAAAAACTGCATTGGTTAAGCATTGTTTTAATTGTGAACATAGGATTGATTTTGGTAATTTTGAAATATTGGATTATAACATTGACTATGATAAACGCAAATTTTTAGAATCATTATATATTAATAATACAAAAAATTCAATAAATGATAAAGATCGTAATGTTTTTCCAAAAATATATAGCAATATAAAAAATTTCAACTAATGTGGGTTTTCAACCTGTTAAATTTGTTTTTTTTGCACTAAGTAATTATGAAATCGTTATGTATGTTCGCTTCTCACCTTGTGTTTGTTGGTTTGTGTTTTTAACTTCTTGGTTTTTAAATACGGTGCGCGTTGTGTTCTGCTTTTACCTGAAGAAGTCCGCCTGATGCAATGGACGAAACGTCATTGAGTTCTGCTTTAATAAATATTACGCCTTTAGTATTTGTTTAAGTTTTACTTGCCTCTGATTTTACCAGAAGAACAATGAATTTTAAAATAAACTTTTTATTTTTCAACCAATTGAAGTATTTTTTATGCCAAAAAGTAAATAATTTAACATATGAATCAATCACAAGCATTTAGACCAGCTTTGTCTGGAAAAGTCAAGACAATATCAAGCATACTAAAATTGACAATTTTATTTAATTGTTAAAACTGGTCTAATTTTAATAGAATTTTTCTGTCTTATAATTGTGATTCAGTTTTAATACAACTTCTATATTCTGTCAGTGTGCTAGAAGAATAAGGTGACAAACTATACGGAAGCAATATGCTTGTTGCATTTGAGTTCCTTGTATTATCAAGATCACAACACAGATGTGCAGCACATAAAAAAATGTATTTTGTACCATTTGACAACTTTTGAACACTGCAGTAAATCAATGCCCATTCACTAGAGGTAAAAAAATTACTGTAATTTTAAAATGCAATCCTTGAAACATTAACATGATTTATATTTTTAAAATTTGGCAATAATTTGGCAAATTTAAAAAAACTGGATGTCAAAAATAAATTTAAACTGATTTACTCATTTTTAATCTTATCTTTTCTCATCACTCCCATAGCAAACCTCAACATTATCATCTCCACAACTTCCATCTCTTCTACTTGTTTCTTTGTGACACCACCATCTCAAATTCATACACCATTGCTGGTCTCACCACTAAACTGTACACTTTTCCATTTACTATAGCTGGTAACCTCCTGTCACAGATAACTCCTGATACTTTTCTCCATCTGTTCCATCCTGCCTGCACTCTCCTTTTTGCCCCTCTGACAACTACCACTTTCTTGCACCGTTGATCCCATATACTTAAATTTTTTTACTCTTGGCACTTGTGTGTCCTTCATCTTCACTGTTTCTTCATCATTTCCTCCATTTACACACAGATATTAGGTCTTTGACCTACTTACTTTCATCTCTCTTCTTTCCAACACATACCTCCAGCATTCTAGTCTCCGCTCCACTTCTTCCCTGGTCTCTTCATAAATCACAATATTATCAGGAAACAGAATTGTCCACAGTGGTTCTCTCTTAACTTCATCTGTTATCCTATCCATAATTACAGCAAACAGGAATGGACTTAACACTGATCCCTGGTGCAGTCCAACCTTGACCTTAAAACTTTCTGTAGTTCTTACCACACACCTCACCACTGTTTCGCTTCCCTCATACATATCCTGTACAAGTTGCACATACTTTTCTGCCATTCCTAATTTTCTCATACAGTACCACAGCTCTTCTCTTGGAACCCTGTCGTAAGCTTTCTTTAGGTCCACGAATACACAATGTAGCTCTCTCTGACCTTCCCTGTACTTTTCCATCAACATTCTTAAGGAAAACATGGCATCAATGGTTTCCTTTCCTGGCATAAATCAGTATTGCTGTTTACTGATCTCTATGCTTCAATTATTCTTTCCCATATCTTCATGTGTGGCTTTATTCCTCTGTAGCTTCCACAGCATTGTGTGTCCCCTTTGTTTTTACAGATTGGGATAAACACACTCCTTCTCCATTCTTCTGGCATCCGTTCACCCACTAGTAGTCTGTTGAACAGTCTGGTCAAAAACTCTGTCATGCACTTCCAAAGTTTTACTGGCAACTCATATGGCCCAATCGCTTTATCTTTTTTCATCCTTCTCAGTGCATTCTTCACTACTTCACTACTGACACAATTTACCTCTTCGTTAACCACTTCTGTTTCCTCTGTCTAGGTTCTCTGTCATTTTTCTTGTTCATCAGTTTCTCAAAGTACTCCTTCCATCTCTTTAACACTTCCTCCATATTTATCATAACATTACTGTTTTCATCCTTCAAAATCCTCATGTGCTGTACATCTTTTCCTGCTCTGTCTCTCTGCCTAGCCAATCGTTACAACTCCTTTACACCTTCTTTTGTTTCCAATCTAGCAAATCATCATACACCTGTCCCTTTGCCATTGCAACTGCCTTACTCTCCTTGTCTTTGCAGATCTTTTTAGCATTTTCATTTCTTATTTTGTCCCATGCTTTCTTTGCCTCTTTCTTTTCTTTTATGCTCTCCTGAACTTCCTCATTCCACCACCATGTCTCCCTGTCTCCTTTTTGCTTCCCAAATGTCACTCCCAGCACAGTTTCAGCTCTTCTTAGCATTTCTGCTGTTTTATCCCACTCATCAGGTAACCCATCCTTACCTCCCGAAATCCTGGTCATCTCTTGTCTAAACACTTCTTGACAGCTTGTCTCCTTCAGTTTCCACCATCTTATCTTTGTATTTACTTTCTCTGCTTTTTTTCTTTTTCGCCATGAGAGCCATTTTGCATACCACCATATGGTGCTGCTTTGTGACACACTCATTCACCACTACCTTGCAATCAAATATTTCCTTCAGGTTCCTCCTACTGCACATCACATAATCTACTTGGGTACTTTTTCTGCCAATTTTATATGTCACCCTGTGTTCATCTTTCTTCTTGAAATAAGTGTTGACAATTGCCAAATCCATCCTCTTGGCAAAATCCACAACCATCAATCCTTCCTTATTTCTCTGTTTTGATGTTCTTCAATCCTTCCTTATTTCGATATCAAAAATAAATCAATAGGCTGAAATGCTTTGCAAAAAGCATGCACAATAATGCATTGACTGATACCAAAACTAAGCAATAAAAATAAGGTTGTTTTTTTCTTTTCACGATAGTTGTTTCTGAGAAACACTCTGATGCAGCCAATTTGTTAACAATTGATAAAACAAAGGATTGCTAATTTAACATAGTTCATTAAATTTTTTTGGTTGAAATTATAAAATTAAACTGATGCACTTCAATAAGTATAAATTAGTCAACAAAATTTAGAAAATTATGACAAAAAGATAATAAAGTCTCAAATTTTCTTAATGATTTTAATGTTTGACAAGGTTTTTCCTATACACTCTACAATGCTGTCAGCAGTGTGGTTGAGTAGTACCAAGATCATGATCAACACAGTCTTATTTGAAACCTATTTGCGCCATTCTCTTGTGTCTTTGGGAAAGACGCTTTACAGCACTTTCCCCTGCTTAGTGCCTTGGCAAGCAATTTTAAATTAAAGTCTTATCTCTACTAAATTTCAAATGGACAGCAATATCTTGGCATCTCCAGAAGCAGGTCAGGGTAATTGCTTGTCCTACAGCACTTTCTTGTGAGTCAGGTGGATGAATATAGAGATTAAAAAAAAAGCGTCACCAACAGGGGTCTCCTTGATGAGTGATATATGCAATTTTATTAATATGCTTGAAGCACTTGAGCATAGAACACTACATTTTGACAGCTCAAGGCATATTATTATGTACATCAAACTTTTCAGGTTAGTAAAATGCATTTGTCAAGTGAAATAAAACAGAAGCAAAAAAATCAAAACCTTTTTTTATAAACACTAAAAAAATAAAATACAATTTACCAATATTATATCCATTAACAGATTGCCAAGAAATTTCACATACAATAGGATCTGAATACTCTATTATGCCAAATTGTCCATTTTTGCAATCAGCTATCTGTAAATACAAGTTCTCAATAACAAATAAATTTATGTTTAGTCATTACTTAAAGTTTAGTAAAAAAAACATAAAGCCAATATAGCAGTAATCAATAAAAATTGCAACTAAATTAGCTGTATGTTTCTTATCAAAATTATTACCAAATTCCAGCAATTTGGTTCCAAGATACTTTCAAGCAATTGATTAAATTTCAGTTACAAAAGATATTGAGGCAAAAACTTTTTCAAATAAATAATTAAAAAATAGCTGTATCAACATCTATAAAAATTAATTTTTTTATCTATTAGAAAAACAGGTAATTCATTTCAATATATTTTATTTATATTGAATTTAAATCAAGTGAACAGTGATTCTCATTAGCTAACATTAAATGAACAATAGATCAAGGTTAGCTTAAAAAAAATAACTAGAAAAAAAATATTGATGATATTGACAAACACATTATACTTTCATTTTAATGAAATGATATTTAAAACAATAGTTTAAAGATAATAACAAATAACTAGAGCAAAAGAGAGGTTTTAAGCCAGAGTGGAAAGAAAACTATACGTTTACTAGTCACGAATATAAACCTTGGTGCCTAACTGTCATGAACTACTAAGTTAAGACAAAGGGATTTGATACAGTTGGTAGTCAAACTTGCTATTACCAATTGAAATAATTTTGATAAACTTGCACCTTTATTGCACCTTGATTGCTGCATGCTGCAGGGGTTTCCATTTTCTTTCTTTATGTATATTTAGTTATGTTGTGGTGGTTTGTGTTTGTTTGGTAATCAGGTTATCTAAAAGTCTTATGTTATTAATTCTATTGTGTTTAGGCAAATCTCGTTTTTAGTGTATTAAACTTTAATTTAAGGCAATGTTGCATGTAACAGTATTAATGTGAAACATTACCATGAAAGTAATCACAAGAACTTTTCAAACAACTACCCACCTAAATCAGAGAGCAAGTTAACTGAATTGAATTCTGTGCTGAAAGGTCAGTAAAAGTTTAAGTGTTTAGCATGGAATTGGTTGCATAGACTGAAGCTTCTTTTGTTATGTCCTGGAATATTGCTCAAGCTAAACACCCATAGTTTGAATTTGTGAAAAAGAATATATCCAAGGTTGTGGCAGTATTGAAACCCAACAAAGGCATCAACAACTTAATATGAAAAATACCATGTTCTTGCCAAACTACACAAAGACGCATATCCCTGATCAGGACAGATGTTAAAGCTATTGTTCATAAATGATTTGAAAAGTTCACTGCATTTAGTTTAGTGCTTAATAAATAAAAAAATATTCAAGAGATTCACAATAGCTATATTTGTCCCATAAACAGTACAGTATTTTATCAGATATGACTATTAAAGCAAAAATGTTGAACTTGGTGACATTGAGAGAAAGGACTTGTGGAATCAATGTTAAAAACACACTTGAAAAAATTTTAGCAAATGCCAATGTGCCATTTAATAAACTTGTTAGCATTGCAACAGATGGGCACTAGCAATGGTGGTAAACATAATTGGACTTAATTGGCTGATGCTAAATTTCTAGAGTTTTTCCATTTACTTTGTGTCATCCACTGCAAACATCTTTTGTAGCCAAATATTTTAAGTATAAAGATGTCATGAAAATTGTCATGAAAACCATAAATTTTATATGTGTAAATGAAAAAATATTGACAGTTTTAAAACTTTGTGGAAAATTTGAAGTTAAAAGATGCCTTAAATGATGCTTCATTGCCCTTTGTTGTAAGATGGTTAACGACCAATAATCTGTTTAATAGATTTCTTGATTTGTTGAACCCAATCAATGATTTTCTTGAAAAAAAAAGTTATGCTTCAGTAAAAAATAATGCATGAATGCAAGACTTTGTTTCTTACAGATTCAATAAACCATCTACAAAATCTCAATTTGGTGCTCCAGGGTAGTCAAAAGGTTATATCAGATCTAGCTCAAAGAATTTTCAGTTTTCAAAACAAAATCAAAAATTTTCAAAAAGACATAATGCCAAAAACATCATTTTCTTAATCTCTAAATGAAAATGATTGCTTTTATTGAAGAGGTAATTTTAGACCACAAATTAGAGGGACACAAAAATAAAATGCAAGGACTACTAGAGGAATTGCAAGTCAGATTTGAAGACTTGCAGAAGCTAAAACCATGCTTGCAAATCCATTTAACATTATTGTAGCCAGTGATGGCTGCTCCGTTTGCTGCAGAAATGGAACTGACCAAAATGCAAGATATGGCTCTAAAAAATTACAAAGTCATTCTCCAATTGAGTTCTGACAACAAGTTCCATGAGAGTAAATACCTTGCTGCTTAACCAATGCCTTGAGCTTAAACAATAGGCATCAGGTGCCACATCCAGTGTGCAAGCAGCAAATTTAATTAAAGATCCAAGGTTTTGAGTTTCTTTTTAAATGTGGTAAAATGTAAGTAACAGTTTTTGCAATTGTTTTAGCAATTAAAACTCTTCCACTGTATAGGGGCATTTGTCATAAAGTGAACAATGTTTAGTGTTTAGTGAAAGGATCAAGAAAAATTTTTGTTGAACATAGTAGATACTAAAAATGGCAAACACAATTATAAATCAAACTTTTGAACAAACCATTTAAATTTTTTTCAGACATCTTGCCGAAAATGCTTAAAATTCTTTGGATATTCTGCTAAACCTTTAGACACTATCTGAAAAAAAAAACACCAAAGGTACATAGCAAAAAACCCACCTCCTTTACCCTTTGAGAAAAGAAAAACAGAAACCAATTATTCTACTTAAGCTGGCACAAAACATTACTTTACTTATAAAAGCACAAAAGTTTTTATCTTGTTGTGTATCAGCATGTAAAGGGGACAAGCAAAAATATTTAAAAGGGGGGCTGGCATGGGGTCCAAATCAGCTCCCTGGGTGCACTCTGTCTGTATAGCACAAATCAAGTGCACAAAATCACAATAGACAAAATAATATAAAAACTATCATGACCATCTAAGCCAAAATATTTTTTTGTAAGTTAAACTGACCTGGCAAAATTTGGGAATAGCAAAACAGGAGAAAACTTTTTTGAGTAATGCAACATCATTAAATCCAGAAGGAAGATTTTCTACCATCAAACACCGAGATGCCAAGCCTGAATAAGTGGAAGGTATTGCATCAAGCCAATGAACCTAAAAAGTTTAAAATAAGTTCAATGTAACATGCTGCATGTATCACATGCACATAACATGCTGAATGTATTGCATGTACATAACATATTGCATGCATTGCATGTACATAACACACTGCATGTATCACATGTAAATAATGCACTGCATGTATCACATGTACATAACATATTGCATGTATTGCATGCATAAAACATGCTGCATTTAGCACACATACAAAACATATTGCCAGTATCACATGTACATTATATGCTGCATGTATCAGATTTGTGAAGAAATGGTACCAAGGTTGCTAAATGATGGACAAAAGGAACATTGTGTGCAAGTGTGTCAAGATATTCCAAAACAACTTGAAACTGAACCAGATCTGCTGAGTAGAGTTGCTACTGGTGATGAGTCATGGATTTTTGATTACAATCCACTCACCAAATGGCAAAGCCTTAAATGGAAGAGTGCATTGTCACCAAGTCCCAAAAAAGCAAAGCTATTCAAGTCAAAAATTACAGTGATGCTAATCGTTTCTTTGATGTTTATGGAATTGCTCACCTAGAATTCTTGCCACAGGGCCAAACCATTAACCAGAATCTTTACAAACACATCTAGTATGAGAGAAAAGAGAATTGTGGGAGGCAAAGTCATAGCTGCTTTATCATGACAACGCTCCTGTTCACAATGCCTTGAGCATATGGTAATTTCTTGAAAAAAATAACATTACCATGCCAGAGCAACCACCCTACTCACCAGATCTGGCTTCCAGTGATTTTTTCCTGTTTTCTAAGCTCAAAGGAGTCATTAAAGAAACTTGTTTTCAAGACTTGATAGCCATTAGAACACCCATAACAAAGAAACTCCAAGCAATTCCAGTGGAATCTTTCCAGGAGTGCTTAGAAGCATGGCAGTGGAGGATGAAAAAGTGCATCTGGGCTCAAGGAGATTACTGCAAAGGAGACAAGTTGTAATTTTTATGTGGCATTTGAAATAAAATAATTATTTGCACAGTCTCATTACTTTTCAAACAGCCCTCATACATAACATACTGCATGTATCACATGTGCATCACAAACCTGAAATAGAATGTACTTTAAGATTTGGTGAATAAATTCAAACTCAAATTTTTATGGATTTAATTAGTGTACTGTTTTGTCAAAACATGATTTTTGATAATAAACAAATGCAGATTTCTAGTTTTTTCTTAACAAACTAAAATGCAACTTTTTTTGAAGTTTATTTATTACTTCTCATTTACATTAAAATTTTGCAAGTTAGATTTATTTTGTTCTAAACTAGCAACACTGGTTAACACTTTGAGTGCCAGATGCATTTTACAAACATTATACAAACATGCTGGTGCCAACACTTTTTCTTGTTGCATCTATCTTACACATTTATAAGCATTGTTTATAGGTTTTACGAGATTTCTTTTACATTTTGGCTTCTATATATGGCAACTACTGAACAAGAAGAACACATTCAAATTTACTTGCAATAAACATCACACTCAAAGTGATTTACAAGAATGATACATTGGGAAAAACGCTTTTGGTCATAGTGATACTTCAGACTCTTTGCAATAGACATCTGGGTCATTGCTTTCATCACTAATATTACCATCAATACTATCTGATGATGAATAACTAACAAAGTAACTCTCATCATCCAATAAGCTTAGATTAGAATCAGATTGCAGAACCAAGTCAGCAGCTCTGTCACGACAATTTCCTTAAAAGCCTTATTCATGCTCTTCCAGTAAAATTAGAGTCTAAACTGCTGTTAAATCTTTATTCAAAAATAAAAACAATAATTAAAATTTGATGTATATCTATAAAGTCAGAAACCTTCTTCAGGAGATTAAATCAAACATAAATATCATTGATAATGAAATCATAAAGGTGTATTAGATCAGATTGCAGAAAAGTGTAAAAAAAAAAGATTTGTTGTCTGTAACATCTAATTAATTTCAATACTTTTAAATTTTAAAATTATGATAAGCAGTTGGATAAAAACCATTCAATTTTGTCATTAAAAGCATGATTATTTGAATGAATAAAGTCTCTAAAAATCTTCTTGTATAATCTGTTTCTTTTGCCAAAACTTTCGAGTTATCCCAATCAATATGATGATTTTGCAAAGACACATGTTTCACCCAAGCAGATTTGTTGTTCAGATCATTTCTTTCTAATTGTGGTAAATTTTTTGGATTCACATCACACATGCATTCTTTTCATCTCATACTAAATGCCCTACTAGTTTCACCTATGTAAATGTCATCATGATGTAAACACGGAATTTCATAAATTATTCTGGCTGTTGCTTTGGTTCAATTGGATCTTTTGGGTTTGATAACAACAGCAAAAAATGACATTTTTTCTTGTATAGTGTGCCGTGTAAAAGTATCATAAATTCCATAAAAAAGCTATGTAATTGAGAAATGGTGCACACATACATATTAACACACAAAATTGCTGAGCAACAATCATCAAATAAAAATGATCAAAATATTGTCCTGTGGCACAGAAAAGGTTGTGTGCATTTGACATAAAGTACAAGGCACTTTGTGCAAAAAACTGATGACGTACATTACATTATATGGCACTTAAAGTGTTAATCAAAAGTTTTTTTGTTTTGCTTTAATGCTAAGTGATTTTAGTTGCATTTTTTCTGTAAAGTTTTGATCGACCAGCTTAAGTGTGTATCTGACAAAATCGTCATTGGTATTTGAATTTTAAAAAAACAAAAATTGATATTTTGGCAAAATTTTTTATGTCAGTATACAAGGTGTGACAAAAAAGAAACTGGACTGTATCAACCATGCTCTTGGCACAATGCCAAACAGGAAGCCACTTGCTCATCAGGAAACAACTTCTTAGCTCTATTGTGTTGCAATTTCTTTAACGTAAAACATTCTGTTTTTGTGTTTTAGGCTTTTATGTAACATAGTGATGGTAGCCTTTGTTACAATTTTGTTACTTTGTATCATGTTTGTTTGTACTCTGTGCTGTTGGTTGTTACAAAATTGTTAGTAGCTCAAGAATGGAACAATGAATCAACTTGAAGTTTTTGGTGAAACTAAGGAAGACCCCAACTGAGAGTTTTAAACTTCTTAACCACTTCCCACCAGAATTTTTATAATACGTTCATACCCCTGCAACGATATTTTTTTAGTAAAATTTGCAAAATTTTAAAACTGCGTTTTTCTATAAAATATTTACACAAGAAAACTCAGTTGTTAGTTTTTTTGTGTTTTAATTGAAAAAATGAGAAAAAATTATAAAATACAAGAAAAAATTAAAAGTTTATTTTTGTGTGCAAGTCCTTGAAACAAGGAAATATTCATAGGGGAACCTCACATTTATCACATTGAAATTTGGTTTCCTTTCCAATCCCAGACTACATCTGCACTTTGCCTGGGTATCTGTGCTGGGCATGCTGGATTAGGCCCTCTTCTATCTGTGTAACTACCACTTTCATCTTCACTACTTCTACTTTCAGCACTTGAAGATAATGAAAATACATCATCATCAAACTGAAACTCTTCATCAGTAACATTAGAGCCAGACTCTCCAGATGATACAATTTCAAAATTCTGTTGGAAATCAGCTTTATTAGTTGAGCTATTATCTAAATTATCCATATTTATAATAACACTGAAAGTAGCCTATTAAAAATTTATATAATTAGTTTCCTTTAACTAGTGAAGAAAGTTGAGCCTTAGTAACAATTGCAGACCTGCAATTAGAAAAACATTAAACTAAGAGCTTTTCCCAACCTTTAACTGCAGTAAATTTCATTGCTGTTTATACACGGTTTCCACACGGGCGGCAAAAACATTTGCGTGATATCATGCTTTTTGTTGAAGTGGTAGAAAAATTTTGCGTGATATCACGCTCTCCATTGTTATGGCAAGATAACGCAGAGCGGCATTTGCCACTCTCCAGAGGAAAGTGGTTAAAGAAGTTTATGGTGAAGATGTGATGTCGAGGATGCAAATCTTCAAATGGCACAAACATTTTGAGAAAGACCACAAGTGGAGGATGATCCCAAGACAGGGCAACCTTCCACAACAAGAACAGATGAAAACATCACTAGAGTGAAGCAGCTGGTGTGAAGTGATCACAGGTTGACAGTATGAATGATATCAGATGAACTGAGCCTAAACAAAGAATCACCATGACAATGCACCTGCACACAAGTTAATTAGTGTGAGGCAGCTCTTGGTCAAAAAACAAATAACAGCTTTTGACCACCTTCCCCATTTCCCGGATTCAGCGTCTTGTGACTTTTGGCTTTTTCCCAGGCTAAAGGCTGTGATGAAAGGAACTCATTTCTCAGAAGAAATCAAGGCCTCGGTGACAAGGGAGCTGAAAAGACTCAAAGAAGAGCATTTTACCAAGTGCTTCCATGGGTGGCAGGACCAAATGCAAGTGTATTGACTTGGAGGGGGAGTACTTTGAAGGGGACAATCCATAAATTATCAAAATATGTTGTATTAAAATTTTTATAACAGTTCCATTTCTTTTTTGTCACACCTCGTATACATAAAAAATCTTTTACTTGTTCATCAATTGCAATGCCAACTCAATGTAAAAGTAAACAAATTTTAAAAATAAAAAATCTTAAATTTTAGTGTGTGTATTTGTTTCATGCAACATGCATACAAGAAAATAATAAAAGCTTTTAGCATTGATCTTTCAAAAAAAATTTAAAAAATAGTGCAAGACAAACTTGATAAACTATAAATAAACATAATGTTCCAACAGACAGCTCAAGTAAATTTATTAAAAGTATTGTTGCAATTCCTGTATGCCAAATGCGTGGTTGCAGCATGCTCAACTTACCTTATGTTTTATTTTATCAATTGTGCTCTGCTTCCCATAACGTTTATCAAGTGAAATTTTGTGTGACAGCGTTTCTGTGTTCCAATTTTGTGCAAGTGTTTCTGTGTCTCATGGTTGATGATTAGATATTCAGTGATGCTAGCTATATACACTGACGTGGCTGTATACCATTTTGGGAGACAAGCAACAAAATTATAAAGAACAAGATACTGCTACTCTGGGACAGAGACGTGCTTATATTATAATTAATAAATTTTATTTGAATAAGTTTTGTTAGTAATATTGTGTTAGGGTTAATTTTAAAATCAAACCTACTAATCATAACATTTTGGTGACTCCAATATCTTTGAACAAAGATACATCCAATAAATCACACTCCACCTCATTCAACATTGATCAACAAGATCCTCTTCTTTTGTCAAGTACCTTGCAAACAAAGAAAACTACTAGATCCAGTCAACTGATCAACCCACCTAGATGCTATCAAAGTTAGAAACCATATCTAATAATTTATTTTCTTTTTGCTTTTCTTTGAGTGTTTTTATTTTCTTTGATGACTCCAAGTTTTCCCTTGCTTCTATTGGCTTGTATTGATTAAGGCATTTTCTTTTTCATAATTTTGATTTTTTGTTTGCTCCATTGTCAATCAGAACATATCTGTAATATTCTTTCTTTTCAAATCGTTTGTTGTTGTGTGGTTAGTTAGAATTTTTAATATTGTTTCTTTTCAATGTTAAGCAAATTAAACTCTTCTGAACTTCTATCATAAGCCTTAGGCAGACCTAGTCTTGCAATTTCAGCAGGTGATGTTATCATACAACTTACCAACCGATCAGTGCAACTGTCTTGCACGAAATTTTCTCTCTTACCTTTGGTTGAGTATGGACGAGTATGGACACACCCAAGCTGGTAAACCCAGGATAGACCAACTTGTAAGTCCAAATTTTATTATCCCCAAAGCAAGCGTCATTTTATAAATATTATCACTTGGGGCAAGAAAAATTTTAGACTTTTTTTTTTCTCTGAAAAAGATTTTTTGCAGCTATGCATCAAGCCATGTCAAAACACATAACAGTTTGACCAATTTGCATTCATTGCTTAAACTATTGCCCAGACTGCTGTAGAAAGACAAATTACAGCAAGCCATCTCACTTCAAGCAAGTGAAGTTTACAATGCCAATTTTTCTGTTGTCATGAACTCTGTGCATCAATTTGCCTGACATGCTTTTCTTTTTGCCATTGAAGAACTTTTTACATGTTTTCATAATGGTCATAATTATTTTAATACAAATTTTAACAACAATATGCACTTCAGTTTTTTACATTAAAATGTTTTACAAAATACCTTCCAAAACTCATAGCATGCAGTAGAAACATTTTTACTGTTTGCTTCTCTACCTTGCTTTCTATTAGTAAATGTTTCTGTGTTTACCATCAATCAATCAACACTTTAAATAACGATGAATCTTGCAACCAAGAGGATACTTAGTGATCACAACAAGTCACAGTCTTTGGTAAACTCTGGTAGTCGTGAATGCTTTTCACAAACAAACACCATATAATGTGCAAACTTTTTTGTGTGTGTGTCTTGTTTTATTGCACCGTTGCTTCTTTTATAGCTGTTATGTTAATGCACGCTTAAATTTACTTTTTCAGACTGTATTACTTTTTATATTTATCAATTAATTACACAGATTGTTGTGATCTATGTTTGTTTTGCTCAGCCATTGTCATCTTACACAACACTGCCACCTTATGACCATAACTTCACATAAATTTCTGAGTTGCACCAAGCTTTATTTACAAAAGACAATGCCAATTGAAGGACTTTTTAAAAAAAAACTGAATAGAAATTAACTACTACATCAAAGATGCAAACAAAAAGATCAGACAGTTCCAATTTCTTGATGAAGGACTTTCAACATCTACTTTCTACAATTTTATTATTATAATTTTCTTAACTGTTGCTGTTAAATATTTTCAAAAATACTTTTGCTGTTGAATGTGTTTGTGATGCTATGTCAATTTTTATAATTTTGGATTTATGTATAATTATTTGAAGCTATGGATTGAAAACTACATGTCTCATTTTATATATTTGCAATAATCATAAAATATAATATACCTGTAGAGTTGATCAAAGATTCATCAATAACTTTTATATTGGAAATTTCTAAATTTAAATAAACTGTCTTAATGGTGCGATTCAAAGTTATTTTCACAAAAATATCATTTACAAAAACACATACACTTTGCCACTCCATCATTTTTGGATGACAACACTCAATGCTGGCTTAATAACATCACTGCCAGCATCTGATTCAGGCAGTACAACAGCCTGGAATAGTAAAAGGATAAACCCTTGGCCCCAGTCCTGTTTGTGTCTAACCTGGAGTGTATACCAGGCTTGTCCATGGGACATATTCTTCTGTCCCATCCCATCCCATAGCAAATTATGCCTATCCCATCCCATGGGATTCCCATCGGAATACAGTTCAATAAAAATAATTAAATTTATAAAAATTTAGGTTTATTGTCTACTAAATAGGACGATATGCATTGATGGCATTCAAAATTTTAAGAATAGGTTCTCTTTTATATTTTCTCCGAAAATTAGGGTGTTCTCTAAAAAAAAAAAAAGGTCTTCACTTCGATTTCTTCTCTAATTTCTCCCAAAATTAAGGTGTTCTCTGAAAAAAAAAAAAAAAAAAAAAAGGTCTTCACTCAGAATCGTTCTTTACACTCTGAACAAACATCTGCAGCAGATTGAAACTGTTACATTAAAACAGAGATATTGAAATACATAGATTACGTAAAGTAAAAACTGCTTCGCTTTTTCATAAATTGCCAACAACAGATAAAGATATAATGTTACACACAAAACGTAATCTTATATAAAGACTATTTGTATTTATTTTCCGGTGTCCCACCACAAAATAGATAATAGATACAAGTATATGAAGAAAAAAGGAGAGTAAAAAACATTTAAAAGGTAAAAAAGTATAAAACTCTGATGTAATCAAGTTGCTATAACATGGCTACTCTCCCATGGGAAATATAAATGTGTGCTGTCCCATCCCATCCCATGGGAATATCATGGAAATCCCATTCCCATGGACAAGCCTGGTGTATACCCTTCAAACGACAACTCCAACATTTCATTTATCACATATCACACACACAACCCAACATCACCATATTATGTTTTTATTGGTTTGATTTTTAATTTCAAAATGTAGCTCAATTTTTCTTAGTAATAATTTTGCAATTTTTTAAATAATTTTTAATTATTTGGTAATTCTGTATTTTTCTTTTTAAATTTGTCTCCACAGATCTTTTGCAACTAGGGGGAGAATGTCATGATTCGTGTATGCTGAATACATGGTTGCAGCATGCTCAGCTAATGTTATGTTTTATTTTATCAATCATGCTCTGCTTCCCATAATGTTTATCATGTGAAATTTTGTGCAACAGCATTTCTGGGTTCTGATTTTTTGCAACAGTGTTCTGTGTCCCATAATTGATGATTAGATATTCAATGATGCTAGCTATATATACTGACGTGGCTGCATGCCATTTTGGAAGACAAGCAACAAAATTATAAAGAACGAGATACTGCTACTCTGAGACAGAGCATGCTTATATTATAATTAATTAATAAATTTTATTTGATTAAGTTTTGTTTGTAATATTGTGTTAGGGTTAGTTTTAAAAGGAAACCTTCTAATCCTAACAGTATTTTTGAAAAATTTTTGTCTTTTCAAGGCTTTTTCAAAAACATTAAATTTATGTAATGAATGAAAATAAATAAAAATATTTAGGCATGAATGATTGTGATATTATAAGAATTAACTTTAAAAAAATTTTTCAAACTTAAAATGTATTTTAAACAAATTTAAAGTTTACAAATAATTGGTTTTTCTACTTTTTTCAATTTTTTTTAGATTGAATGTTATTATAAACATAGTAAAACTTTGTTTCTGAATATTATATAGTCTTGCTCTCTCTATTTAAATTATGCTTTAAGTCAAAAATTTTTACAATAGAGGTTATTCAAAGAAATTTTTGCTTGTAAAATTTTTTGATAAAAAATGTATAAATTCAACTAAGAAACTGCAAGGCACAACATGAAAAATTTATTCAGTGTTTTTGTGCTACACATTTCTTAATGTTTTGTGCAGTTTCAACTTAATTGCTTGTTCTGTCTGACCATAGTCACTTAGCAGTAACTTCTTCATTTCTGCAAGGTCTGTCCAAAAAGTATCTGACCTTATCTTCTCCAGCCAAAAATAATGCCATGCCAGCAAAGTGGTTTTGTTGGATTGTAACATCACAATTACTGCCCACACATACAAAATTTCAAACTGATAGTTGGTGTCATTCTCTTTTTTTTTGAAGCATTTAGTGCAATTGTATAGTGCATGTTTGTCAATTTTTTGCTTGCAAGCGTAATGACAGAAAGCATTGAACAAAGATATTGTATCAAGTTCTGCCAAAAGCTATATAATAATCAAACTGAAACAATTCAAAAGATTCAGCAAGCTTTTGGAGATGAGGTCTTAAGTCAAACTCAAATAAAGGAATGGTTTAATTGCTTCAAAAACGGTTGAATGTTAGTGGAGAGTGAGGCACACTCTGGCAGGCCATCCATAAGCTAAAACGAGGAGGTGATTAAAAGGTTTGCTAAATTGTGATGGAAGATTGCTGTCTAACACTCAGGGAAATTATTGAAGAAGTGGGAATAAGCAGAGGATCAGTACACTCCATTTTAACTGAAGATTTGTGCAAGCAGAGAGTGTCAGCCAAATTCATTTCCAAGCAGCTGATGGAGCAATAGGAGCTCCATGTGGAAATTGCCAGGACATGCTGGATTGTGCAAACAATGACCTAGAATTTACAAAGACTATCATAACTGGTGATGAGACCTGGGTTTGTGGTTACAATCCAGAGAGCAAGTTTCAATCTTCACAATGGAAGCATCTGGAATCACCAAGGCCCAAAAAACACAAGTTTGCAGTGATGTGAAAGTGATGCTGCCTGTTTCTTTGATCCTGCAGCATAGTGTATCATAAATATACACCAGAAGGCCAAGCCAATCACTACTTAGAGGTTTTACATCCTGCAGCATAGTGTATCATAAATATATACCAGAAGGCCAAGCCAATCACTACTTAGAGGTTTTACGTTGCCTTTGTCATGCTGTGCAACGAAAGCAACCAGACATATGGACAGAGGAGAACTGACAACTTCACCATGACTGTGTATAACAATACTCCTGCTCATTCCATCCATGTAATCAAAGGATTTTGGCCAAAAACAATACAGCACTTGTGCAACAGCCTCCTTACTCTCCTGATTTGGCACCATGCTACTTCTGGCTATTCCCCAAGTTAAAAACTATGCTAAAAAGGATGTGACTTCAGTCATGTAAGGACTTTATGAAAAAAACAATAGTGGAGCTCAGGAGCATTCCAAAGGAGGAGTTCAAAAGGGTTTCCAAAAGTGGCAGAGGTGCTGGGAAAAGTGTATGCACTTGCAAGGGTAGTATTTTGAAGATTAAATAAAATTTGTGATATTCATTACATTGTGTGTTTTATGCGTAAAGGTCAGATACTTTTTGGACAGACCTCATATAATCTCTGAGTTGTTTTTTTTCCCATGCCGGATTACACAACCATCTTTTGACAGGATTAGAGGTTTTTGTCTAACTTCCATTACTCATTTTTCAATAAAAAAGCACATAGAAATTTATTGATGTTTTATTTAACTTTTTTCATTTTAACTCTATGTTTATCTTCCTGACTCACAAGAAAGCATTGGAGGCACTATGCATAAGGTAAGCAATTACCCCAACCTGCTCTAGTAGATGCCAAGATATTGCTGTCCAATAGAAATCTTTTTATATAGTTTTTTAGTTTTATAAAGATATGACTGTAATTTATAACTGCTTGCTAAGACTGCCAAGCAGAGGAAAATGCCATAAAGTGTCTTTCTTAAGAGCACAACAGAATGGCATAAGTGGGCTTTGAATTGAGACTATGTCAATCACAATCAGGTACTTTAAACACTTGACCACACTGTCAACACTGACCACACTGCCAACCACAAGTTGTACAAATTATTTGGTTGCATCTTCTTATTTGAAAGAATTTTTATGTCCACTGGCAAACACTATAAATTCATTGAAAATGAATAAAGTGGCACAGGAAAGCTGTAGCAATGTTAGTGGAATTTTGAAGCTTGAATGACAAAATAATTTGACAATTATAGTGGCGAGCAAAAAAGTAAGACTTTTTCATATTTTTAGATTTTTTGACAAAAACTTTTTTAAAATTTAATTATATTCATCAAGTAATATATCATTGAAAAGAGCACAAAAAATTGTATCAAATATGGCACTTAAGTGATTTATTTTAATGCCAACAATAATAAATAATAATTAATTATGTTGTCACTCAAAAATTACTGCGAGCAAAAAAGTAAGACTTTTTTATTTTTTTATTAATTTAGGTCAAATTTTAGTTTTTTCTTAGGTTTTTTGATGATTATTATTTAAATAAACATATATTTTATTATTTTAAGCTATAACAATGGGTAAAAATCCATATTTGAGTCCAATCAAAAGAGCTAGAATTGTTGAAATGAAAAATCAAAAAATCAAATTTAAAGACATAGCCAATGAAATGGCAGTCAGTGAAACAGCTTGCAAACAGGCGTTTTATCATTGGAAGAAGTATAAAAACTTCAATTCATCACTAAAGTCAGGCCAACCAAGAATTACCAGCACCAAATTGGATAGAGTAATTCGTCAATCATCTGAAGTTGATCGAATGAAGACTGCGGTTGAAATAGCTAGTGATTTGAAGGAGTTTTAAGGCCAAGAAATATCTGTACATACAGTCAGACGAAGATTAAGAGAAGCTGGATTGAATGCAAGAGTCGCTAGACGAGTTCCACTTATTTCATTAAAAAACAGAAAATGTCGTCTGAGCTTTGCAAAAAAATTTAGTAATTTGACTGCAGAAGACTGGGAAAAATTTTTTTTCACTGATGAGTCAAAGTTCAACTTGATCAATTCTGATGAGAGAAGCTATGTAAGAAGAAGAAAAAATGAATCAATAAACAAAAAATGTGTCACACTGACTGTTAAATTCGGAGGTGGAAATGTCATGTACTGGGGTGGGTTTAGTGCATTAGGTGTTGGACCTTTGGTTGAAGTTAAGAACACTTTGAAGCAAAGTGATTATATTCATTTGCTTGAAAAAGAATTTTTGACTTATTCAAATGAGAATCTACCACCTGGGTGGTATTTTCAGCAGGATAACACATCCTGCCACAAAGGCAAGAAAACCATGGACTGGTTCAAATCAAATGGAATTGATCTGGTTGATTGGCCGGCCCAATCTCCAGATCTCAGCCCTATCAAGAACTTGTGGGGCATCATCAAAGCCAGAATAAAAAAAGAAAAACCCCAAAATATGCAAGATCTGAAAAGCAAAATTGTGAAAACTTGGAAAGAAATTCCAAATGATCTCTGTTTGAAGCTTGCTCATTCGATGCCAAATAGACTTGCTAAAGTCATTGACAATAAGGGATATGCAATTAATTATTGATAATTATTGTAATTAACGTGTAAATTAAATAATTTTTTAATTTTTCAAAAAAAGTCTTACTTTTTTGCTTGCATATATTTTCTACTCTTTTAACAAAATAATTTTCTTAAATTTAAATCATAACAAAAAAATAATTTTTTAAACTTAACATATACAAAAAAATGTGCTCTTTTCAATGATATATTACTTGATGAATATAATTAAATTTTAAAAAAGTTTTTGTCAAAAAATCTAAAAATATAAAAAAGTCTTACTTTTTTGCTTGCCACTGTATAACATTATAACAATTATAACATAATGACAAAATCATTTGACAATATCATTTGACAATGCATAGAGAACGTGTTTTGCTAATAAATTGACTGCTGTGTATTTTCTGCAAAACCTTATTGTACAATGATTAAACTAAACATTCTGTAGTTTACTGGTTACACTCTGCATTAAAATCACAGCAAGACAAGACCACTGCAGAAAAAATAAAATTGTCTATCTAGTACAAAACATTACCTCATGCAGTCATCATGAATCAGCAGATACACTGGAATTTTAAGGAGATTTTGTCGAAAATTTACTGAAAAATGAAGCCACCATAGAAGCTGAAGGTCACAATGTTCAAAATGTAAGAGAGTAGGTGCACAGATGAAGAGGTAAAAAATGCTCTCTTTGCATGGTTCAAGTTTGCTTGTGGTAAAAATGCTCCTGCTAATGGACCAATTTTAATGCACAAAGCAAATGAATTGCTCAAGCTGCAAAACATGACAATTTTAAAGCCACTGATGGTTGGTTTTATGATTAGAAAAATAGATATGATTTGACATTCTCTGTTTTAAAAGGTGTATCAGCAGAAGTAGACATAGGAAAAGCAGAAAATTTTTATAGTATCAAATGCAACAATCAGAACTTTGTGGATAAAAGGAGGCTTTTTTACAAAAAAACACAGAATATGAAAGAGTAGACATTCAACTGCAAGCAGTGGGACTTACTGAAGAAGGGTGTGAGGAAGAATCAGATGATGAGGAACCAGAGATAGCAACCACATCGACTGCAGAAACGAGAGAATATCTTTGATGTTTGGCAACTGGGCTTGAATGGGTTTCAAGAAAATAGACCTATTTTATTCTATTAAAGACAAAGTAGACAATAAATTTATTTGAAAACAAACAACAATAGTGCAATTTTCTGGTGCTGTACATGATAATAACGTAAATTAATACTAAATGTAATACAGTAACACTGTAGATGTAATGTGATGATTAATGATAATTAAAGTGATGATTGTTAAAATAGTGTTCTGTACTGCATTCCTTCTTTATTTAACTCCAGTTTTTGTGACACTGGTCACAAAATCTGCCATTTATTAAATCCAAAAACACTTTAAAACAGAGATGGATTTTTTAAGTGAGGTCTACTGTATTTATATTTTATTTTTTAACAGTATTTAGGCCCCACTCTGTTGTTCCAAAAACACCTTGGTTTTTAGCAAAGTAAACATTCCACAAGTTTTACTTAAAAAAACAACATTCAAGTACCTGCAATGAATTACCATTAATAATATGGCCATTTAATTGATTTTTTGCTTTAATAGATGATTCTTTGCTGGTAAACTCTACACAACCATAACCTTTGTTTTGTCCAGTCAATTCACTGCAAAAAGATACAGTAATTAAATATTCCATTTGTTAAATGAAAGAACATACCTATAAACAAGAAAAGAACGCTCGGGTGTTCCAAATGGTGTAATCAGGGTTAAAAACTGGCTATGTGTGATTGAAAGAGGTAACTGTGTTATACATAACATAAAATCACAAGAAGCAACAGAAACACAGAGAACTTGACCACGATAACTTCTTCCATGTAGCTCATTGATGCAACGTTCAGCAAAAACTCCATCAAGAAGAATAGCTTTACCTTTAAAAGCACAAACATCAAATAAATAACACTACACACAAAAAGTTTATCCAGTTTATATTTTTAAGTGTGTCTGCATGATCTTCAAGTGCTGCTTTCCAAAATGCTGCAATTTTTTTCAATCATTGATTGTTTTCCAAGGTACAATAAATTTAATTTTTGTGATTTTCCATAAGCAATATCAATTTAAGAAAACTCATCAACAACAAGTGAAAATGCAGACATTGATCTGAAATATTCACCAATAACAAGTTCAAAATCTCATTTTCTAGGTAAAAAAATTGGATGATTACAAATTTTCAGCCATTTTTAAAAAGCTGTAACTGCAATACAAAGCATAGCACTGCTCCAATTTTTAACATCGGTATTCCCTACCAACTGGACTATAACTTCACTAAATATAAAAAAAAACAACAGCTTAACAAAAAAAGTTATACCACTTCAAAGTATGGACCAGCTGTAAAATTGCTAAAAATGCACCATCTTATGGTAAAAAAAAAAGCCCTGTAAAACACTGTTTTTAAAAACAGTTTTTTAATATGTTAAAGAGCTTTTCTTAAGGAACTTACACACCAAATTTCAACTTTGTTCCAAAACTGTTAGGGGGCGAGATATTAGTCATTATGTAGGTGAGAAATTTAACTTTTACCATATCCAAAAAAGTGCAAAATTTTATATTTTGTATATTATTCAAAAAGTTAAAATTGAATTGATAAAAGAAAATTCCAACTCTTTACCTGTTATAGCTTGGCTTTAAATCTTATTGAAAAACTGCCACTAGGTGGCATATTTTTTCCATGCACATATATATTTTTGGCTTGCAAAACCATTTCTAGCCACATTGAAATAGAACAAATTTCTATATGGGAGTATATGATGATGCTAAATCCATTTTTGCTATTTGAACAGCTATATTTTAACAACAAAAACTAGAAACAGAAATAAGTTTGGACCATGGCATGTCAAAAAATATTTTGCAAATTGAAAAAATTCAATATTTTACAAGCTGCTTTAAAATTTTCAACACTTACTTAAACCAAAAATTGAAGCATTCTGTCTGGCAGCAAGCACTGCTTGGATTTGATCATAGTCTGTGATTGCTAATTTGTAGTGTCGTCTACTCTGTCCTTGCAGTTCAGGTGGATTAATTATAAATAATACATCATTTAATGGGATCCAACATTCATTTTTTAGGGTCTCTGGCCATGTTAAAACCAAATTATTTCATTTCATAAATTTGATATAGACATATTTGTTTTCATTTAAAAATTTGTTATTACACCAATGTACCAATCTTGGTCATAAATGCAGGCAACATATTTTCCAGGATATATGTGGTAAAACTAACCCTAAACTAAATGTAAAACTAAATTGTTGGTATCATCATAAAGCTTTACTAGAACTCCTTCATCATCTAATGATAGCCTTTTCATTACCAATTTTGATTTAGATAGTGGAATGAAGGATTTCTTTTGGTGGGTTTCTTTGCCTGCCTGACCTCTGTTGGGTCTTGACCCTTTTGGTCACATAGTTTGTTTCTCCCACCCATGATTATGCAACATTCTCTTTATATGGCTCAGATGTGTATATTTTATTGTGATACAGTATTTTTACCACCTTTTCATTTTTTTATACACATTTTTTTTATTTTTTTCAAAAATTTATGTTACTTGTTTTCTTTTTTTCTCTCTTTCTTCTTTAAAAAAAACTTAACGTACAGTAACTACTTTGTTTTAAAGGTAAGGCAACCACACACAATTGACCTTGTGCATGTAATAACATATAATGTTTAGCTGCTGTTTCCTATTTTGCAATCACTTTTTCAATAAAAACTTCAAAACATAATACCTTGATTGCAAATAAAATTGAATTGAATTGAATTGAAGCAGTGATGAGATCTTGTGCCAGAAATTGTTGTGCAGTTCAAATATTTTTGTTCCAGTCGATAAGTTTTGGAATTTTTTGAAACTTCTTGATCAGCCACAAAGAAAAAAATTATCCCAACAATATTTTGCTTAGCCCACTGAAACATTTCATAAGGACTTCAAATTTGATAGTTTTCAGTAGCTTGAAGGCTTGCTCTTGCAACAAGTCACTTTGTAGTTCCTCCTATTACATCACATGGTGACTTTCCATGGCTTGTTACAAAGAAATGCCATTGAGCTTGAACACCATGGTTAATTTCATGATAGCACAAGTTTACAAAATTTTGGAAAATTTTTTATTGGCTGGCTGCCCCATCACTAAAATACAAAACTTTGGTTGTAGCAAGTAAATTCTCCTTGATATAGCTTATTACTTTGCAAGTGAAAGCATGCACAGTTTTTGTGTGATGTCTCATGCAATCCGAGATGATGCAAAGACTTAAGCATTTAAGATTTTTTTTCTTTGTAGTAGTAACAAAATGGGTGCAGTGTTGCCTAGCTGTTTTCCCAGTGATAGCCTTGTACTGCATTTTGGACCAAAAATCTGTAGTTTTCAACAAAATCCAAGAGAATTATGACAGTATCACTACGAAGTGTTTCCTTGGTTGATTGAAAAACTGCTGATTGAGCCTTGGCAATGAAGTGGTGTCTACGCAGTAAATCAAACTTTTCTAAAAACATACGAGGGTCAGTCAATAAGTAATGAGACTTTTTTAATAACTCAAGTTTGCAATGACTGGTAATCAAAAAATGCTTTTTTATTTTTCAACATAGTCTCCCTCCTTTGCAACACACTTGTTCCATCTTGATATTAGATTGTCTATTCCTTTGGCATAGAATTCCGTGGACTGGGTCCTTAGCCAGTTGCTCACAGCAGCCTTCACTTCTTCATCAGTCTGGAAGTGAATTCCCCTCATACTCTCTTTGAGTGGGCCGAAGAGGTGAAAATCAGATGGTGCAAGGTCTGGGCTGTAGGGTGGGTGTGTTAGAAGTTTCCAGCCTAAATCTTCAATTTTGGCTAGGGTTCTTGCTGCTGTGTGGGGCCTTGCATTATCCTGAAGGAGAATCACACCTCTTGATTGAAGTCCTCTCCGTTTGTTCTTAATGTCTTTTTTCACTTGAGTTAGCAGCTCACAGTAGTTCTCTGAGTTCACAGTATTGCCCCTTTCCAAGAAACTGATAGTGATCGGCCCATTTCTGTCCCAGAACACAGTGAGCATGACTTTCCTTAAACTTTTCTGAGATTTGAATTTTTTCTTCACTGGGGAAGAAACATGCTTCCACTCCATTGATCGTCGTTTCGATTCAGGTTCATAATGAAAGACCCAGGTCTCATCAGTTGTCACTATTCTCGATAGAAATACATCTCCCTCCTTTCTGTATCTGCGTAGTGATGCTCTGGAAGCCATCAGGCGCTGCATTTTGTGATCATCCGTTAACATCTTTGGAACCCAGCGACAGCTGACTTTTGAAAAACGCAGCTTCTCACGCACAATTGCGTACACTGTGCCATGGGAGATGTCCAAGTTTGTAGTAATTTCATCTAAAGTGACCCTTCTATCAGATTTGATCAGGTCTTCAACTGCCTGTACTGCTTCTGGGGTAGAGACATCCACAGGTCTTCCACTTCTCAGATCATCAGTAATGCTTTCGCGTCCATCTTTGAATGCTTGCACCCATTTGTAGAAGTTTGCTCTAGACATACAGGAAGGACCATATTGTCTTTGCATTCTAGACAGAATCTCACATGATTTTACACTCTCTGCCAACAGAAATCTGATGACTCCTCTTTGTTCCAAGCATGAGCTGTTTCCTAGCCTAGTAGTCATTTCAATTTATCGTCACACCTACAGTAATCTGAAAATAAACAAGTTTTGTTGTAAATAAGATGACAACTCCATTCATAATCATCACATAAAATTTCAGTTGCATAACTCCAAGAACACCAAAGTAATTGAGAAAGTCTCATTACTTATTGACTGACCCTCGTATCTATAAACTCACTTACCAAAAGCTGCATGCCAATAAGTTTAGCTCTATCTGTATGAATCCATTGCTTATATTTAATGCTATCATCTACATCAAAATCATTATCATCAAGAATTTTCCCTAATGCTTTTCATAATTGAGGCCTTCCTGGACACTGACTGCAGGAATATAACATGCAATTCTTCTTGTTTAAATTGCAAACTAATTCAGACAAGAGATTTATACATTAAAATTGCTCAGGAAGAGTAGCCACAAGCAGCTTTGCATTTTGGTGTTGTTCACAAACACAAACCATGTGCATACTCTTGCTGATGTGATAATTCAGAGCATGACGCTCAAGGAAGTTTTACAACATATTTTAGTTGTAAAAAATTACAGCTTAACATGCTGTGCTACAACTACAGCAAAAGACATTTTTGATTAAAATATAAAACTGACTATGAGAAGATGCCAAATATACATCTAACTGCATGCATGTAAAAGCTTTTTCAAGAAATATTTACAAATAAAATATGTTAGTTTAACACTTGTAGCAGATTGCCAAACCTATGACTAACTTGTTTACTGTGATTTGCAAGTGAATAAGTTCATTAGTATATCTAACATTAAGTTTTATAATTAAAACAAAAAATTAGCATTTAATTATACAAGTATTTGAAACTTTATCAGTACATTTAAGTGATTGAAATATGCCAAAAAATTTAGGAATATTTTGGGCTTGTCATTAAATGTTGGGCATGCAAATTTGTATATGCTTCTTTGTTGATAACGTATCTTTTATTATGAACAAATGGTTCATTTGACTACTTTGCTGTTAAAATATAGCTGTTCAAATAGCAAAATGGATTTAGCATCATCATATACTCCCATATAGAAATTTGTTCTATTTCAATGTGGCTAGAAATGGTTTTGCAAGCCAAAAATATATATGTGCATGGAAAAAATATGCCACCTAGTGGCAGTTTTTCAATAAGATTTAAAGCCAAGCTATAACAGGTAAAGAGTTGGAATTTTCTTTTATCAATTCAATTTTAACTTTTTGAATAATATACAAAATATAAAATTTTGCACTTTTTTGGATATGGTAAAAGTTAAATTTCTCACCTACATAATGACTAATATCTCGCCCCCTAACAGTTTTGGAACAAAGTTGAAATTTGGTGTGTAAGTTCCTTAAGAAAAGCTCTTTAACATATTAAAAAACTGTTTTTAAAAACAGTGTTTTACAGGGCTTTTTTTTTTACCATAAGATGGTGCATTTTTAGCAATTTTACAGCTGGTCCATACTTTGAAGTGGTATAACTTTTTTTGTTAAGCTGTTGTTTTTTTTTATATTTAGTGAAGTTATAGTCCAGTTGGTAGGGAATACCGATGTTAAAAATTGGAGCAGTGCTATGCTTTGTATTGCAGTTACAGCTTTTTAAAAATGGCCGATAATTTGTTTTTGTTTCAAAATGTGGACATTTTGGAACTCAATATTTTCATTATGTTATAAGCTAATATCATTTTGACACTTGATCCATTTAATATACCAGAAAGTTGGTCAATATACCAAAAATCAGCTTTTTCACAATTTTCATAATTGGAGAAATGCTTGTTTGAAAATGACCGAACACTAATCGCTGAAATGGGGTACCAAATTTCCATAAGTCATATTTCATAAAATGCAATAGATATTGAGCTAAAAATTTCAGTTTCCTGGTTAATTATGATATACAACATTTTGAAAAATTTTGAGCAAATTTGGAGGGGGTCAAGTTGGAGGTTTCAGGACACTTGACACAGATTGACCCAGCAGTATTACCATACCAGCCAAAATGAAAAAAAATGAAAAATTTTATGGTTGAACCCCCCCTTTCAGTAAACATGTTAAAACTAATATTGGAAGAATTTTTCTTAATTTACTTAAAAAGCACTTTCCCCCCACCATCACCTCCACAAAATTTGCAGTATAAACACTGTGAAAATCAGCTATAGTTGTATGCCAAACATG
This sequence comes from Diplosoma virens, assembly GCA_963680785.1. Lineage (NCBI taxonomy): Eukaryota > Metazoa > Chordata > Ascidiacea > Aplousobranchia > Didemnidae > Diplosoma > Diplosoma virens. The sequence goes on along the minus strand of OY796896.1, from coordinate 40,629,062 downwards.
GCAGCAATTCTATCAAGGTACAACAAGACTGTCTTGGCATCAAGAAACACCAATGTGCATCCTCCTTGCAACTGCTGACATAAGGCACAATGTCCTCTAAATAGCAATTGTCGCAAAAAAGCTATCATTTATAAAGCTAGCATATCAACAGACAGCAACGATCCTCCCAAATCATACTATGGATGCTGCGAAACGGAATTTAAATCCTGTTTTTACAATCATCACCAGACTTTCAAAAGCAAGCAAAAAACATATATCACCAAGCTATCAAAAGCCTTCTGGGAAGCTATAGATAATGGGAGGGATCCTCATGTTGAATGGAGTATTTCAGCCAGTTCCAGCACCTATCAACCATCAACCTGGTGCCGCCAGGTGCAATCTCTGCCTTGATAAAAAGTTAGCCATTCTCCTGGCAGACCCATCTACCACACTTAACAAAAGAACGAAGCTCACTGGCAAGTGTTGCCATAAAAACAAATTTAAACTAAAAAACTTCTTGTAATTTTCACCAAGCATCAAACCCAGTTTTTTTATCATTTTCAACTTTTTTCATTAGTCACAATTTATACCGCGTCACTTGTCGATGACTATAAATCCTCTTATGTTTGTACAGTTGCGCCTATTTTTATTTTTATATAGTATAGCTGTTTCATAGTTTTTCAAGTTGTAAGAAATTTGTCTAATTTTTCATTTCCATTCCTGGTTTTATTCTATTTGTATTTATTTTGATTATTGTATTTATCTTTGTTTTTGCTTTTAATTTTAGATAATCACCTGATGAGTAGGGCGAGTAAAAGTCATTAAAGTCATATTTTTTTTGGTGGTACAAAAAGCTATGAAACCTATAATAATACAAAAATTACTTTGTTACGGGGTGTATTGAAGAAGTTATAAAGTCATAAAAAGTCATATTTTCTGCATTTGGTCATAAAATATGACCTTTCATTTTTAGTGAAAGTACTACCGTGAAGTGGGCCTAAACGACAAGTTGCAACAGCTACACAAAAACCAGCCGTAATCAGAAACTACTATATTAGAATGAGTCCTGGTAAAGCCGATACAAGAAACGAGCACAGCAAGCGTTTATGACATCACAAGAATGTAGGTTTTTAACGGAGCAATAACACGTGTAGCCACAATCGGCTATTTTTTGTTCAGTGAAAGTACTATATATTGTGAAGTGAGCATGCCAAAAATAAAAGTTTCTGATGGGAGAAAGGTCCGATCGATTATAAAAGACTTCAAAGAGTTCACAGTCACTCCAAAAGATGAACTTTACTGCCTGCTATGCTGCTGCATAGTTAAGCATGAGAAGTGATTCTTTGTGGAGCAACATGTTGCTACTCTCAAGCACAGAAAAGGCGTTGAAAAGGCAAAGAGTGCTGGAACTTCCGATACACATCAAACATTTATCAGTTCTGGTGAACACCAAGATTTTGCAACAAAACTTGTTCAAGCTTTTGCATCAGCTGATATACCGATGGCAAAAGTAAATCATCCAGCTATTTGACAGCTTTTTCGAGATTTGGGGCAAAGCGTACCATCTGAAACTCTTTGTCGTCTGAAAGTTAAAGAACTAGATGAAGCATATGATCAGAAGCTGGCAAAAGACTTGAGTGAGAAGCCGTTGTTTTTTGTTATAGATGAAACTGAATTAAGAGGTAAAAACTTTTTGCACATACTTTGTGGTACGCTGGATAAACCGGACTGCTGCTTTTTGGTTAGATGCTCTGTGATTGATGGTTTGGCTAATAGCCAAAAGATAATCCATGAACTGGATGATGTCATAAAGAAATTTAAGGTAAGGAGGGAAGACGTCAATTTGTTGATATCTGATGCTGCATCCTACATGTGCCGTGCAGGCAACGTTTTAAAAGAAATATATCCAAACCTCCTGCATGTTACCTATCTGGCACACTTAATGCATAACTGTGAAGAACTTAATGCATAGCTTTGAAGATAAAAAGTTTTTACAAGGAAGTAGAAGACTTGATTGCTGCTGTAAAAGCAAGCATTGTGAAGAATAAAACCAGAGCTGCTGATTTTGCTGTTTGTGGAAGACCTCCTCAGCCAGTTGTTACTCGTTGGGGGAGTTGGTTGGATGCTGCTAACTACTATGCTGAGAAACTACCACAAGTTCGGGAAATTGTTAATTCATGGAATGGTGAAGGAGTGATTGTGCAAAAGGCCAAAAGTAAAGTGAATGAGCAAAAGCTGACCAGTCAGTTGACTGAAATTAGTCAATGCTACAATGGGCTCTCAAACCTAATTCTTAAAATGGAAAATTCTACATACACAATACAAAAGGCCTATGAAGATATCAACTCTCTTGGTTTTGGAAGTGACCCTCTGCAGCTGAAAAAGTACATAAAGAAGCGCTTGGAAAAAAATGATGTAAAAATCATTGTGGAGCTAAGTAGGCCAGATATTCCACCAGCATTGTATGCAAAATTGTTGCAATGTCAGCCTACTTCAGCATCTGTGGAGCGGTCGTTTTCCCTTTTGAAATCATTCCTTCGTCCAAACAGAAATTTTGCAGATGCTAACATTGAACACTACATGAAACTATATTTCAATGCTTAGCCTATTGATTAAATGCATAAGACATTTGAACTTGAGTGACACTGAGGAGTTGATGATTTTCAGGTGAAATAGACGTGTTAATACATCATTGATCGACCATGTTTTTCTTAAAATATACCCAAAACACTTGCATTCGACTTGCTAATTATGAGATTAGCAAAATATGATGCTCTAAAAATAAAGTCATATATTGTCATAAGTTTCAAAAAATAAAGTCATATTTTTCGATTTTTTAGGTCATAAAAAAATGGCCCTACTGATTAGCCATTTTTATGGCAAAACAGACTGTTGTGAATTTTAAATAAATAAATTTTATCTGCAGTGTTTGCACTTAATTTGATAATCTTGCTCTAATCTTCAAATTATTGAGCACTGTCGAAAGTGAATTGACAGCACTGACTTTTGTATATATATATAATAATAATAATAAAAGTGGCAAGACTGTCAGTAAAGAGCTCAATGAAAACTCAGAGCATTAAATTAAATTACAAATGCCACAAAAGAGATTTTATTAAAACCTCAACAGTCTGTTTCACCTTTTCGGCTCATCAGGAGGTGATTCTAAACGCAGACAAGAAGTTAAGAAAAAACGCACGAAAAAGCTAATTATTATAGTTAAGAACCAAAAGTAATAATATTATGGATAAAGTAAATATAAGTTAATTAAATAAAATAAAATTTAAAATTTAAAGTTTAAAAATTTAAAAATATTTGAGTAAGCAAGCTAGTTGTAAGGCTCAAAATTTAGAATTTAGAATTTTGTAATTAAACTAAACATTTACGTATCTGACGTTGCAAAAAACTGACTGGCGATCAAATTACAAATGCACAGTAGATAGTGGGAGAGAAAGAACATTGTAAAGGAAGGAAGTAGCAAGGCATGAACGGACAGCAAGGAAATGGCTATAGAGATCAGGGGGTGCAGAAATAGATATAGTGGGAACACGACAACAATGAGTAAACACGGCGTAAATGGGGGGGGGGTAAAGGATTGCAAAATTAAAAGTTTAAACATCGGAAAATCGAATTAAAATTAAAATTAAAATTAAAATTAAATAAAATTTGAAAAAATTTGAAAAATAGTAAATCAGGCTAAGCTTTCTTTAATTTAAATTTGTTCCGGTGTCAACATTTGGAGACAAACTCGGATCGCTTGTTTAAGAGCGTGTGCTGGTCGGCTTGTCAGATACGTAAATGTTTAGTTTGATTACAAAATTCTAAATTCTAAATTTTGAGCCTTACAACTAGCTTGCTTACTCAAATATTTTTAAATTTTTAAATTTTTAATTTTATTTTATTTAATTAACTTATATTTACTTTATCCGTAATATTATTACTTTTGGTTCTTAACTATAATAATTAGCTTTTTCGTGCATTTTTTCTTAACTTCTCGTCTGCATTTAGAATCACCTCCTGATGAGCCAAAATGGCAAAACAGACTGTTGAGGTTTAAATAAAATCTCTTTTGTGGCTTTTGTAATTTAATATATATACATATTATGTTAAATTACAGAAGCCATGTAAAAATTTTATTGATACCTCAACAGTCTGTTTTTCCTTTTTGGCTCATCTTGAGGTGATTCTTATTCATTTGAATAAATATTTGAATAATAAGATTCATTTGAATAAGAAATTTTACCAACACCGCAGCACTAGTGTACTGTGGCACACTAGTGTGCCACAGCACAGCGATTTGGAACCACTGGCTTAAGTTATAAAACCATGATTACATTCTATTTGAATTGTTTGTAAAGCATTGTATTTTTACTTGCACTATGCACTAGGGCAATGTGAAATATTAAAAAGTAGAACAAATCAAAATTTGAATTATAAATCAAACATTATTGGTCTTTTTTGATCTTTATGATGTGGTTAGATTTTTTTTTTTTCTTATCGCTTTAAACATACGATCATTTTAAAATAATGCGTCGTTTTTTATGTCACATGCCTTTATTTGTATCGTAATTATTCAAAATTGATCATGCGACAAAATGTAAGCTTTAGTTTATAACTGCTTGAAGAGGTAAACCAAGATTATAGTGTTTAAAATTTAAGATTTGAGATTTTGAAGTGTCATTGCATTTTTTTGCATTTTTGGCTAAGAGAACCACTCCGTTGAAAGTATAGTTGCTGTTTGTAGGTGGACTTAATTCTGCTAGCAATTAAAGATGTAGAAGCGAGAAATAGGGATGAATTAGCATGACAGCAGATAATGATCACATCGTTTACAATTTTTGTAAAAAGCGAATAATCAATCCTTTTCCCGGACTCCTGACGGTGTGTTTATATAAGTTATAAATAATTATAAACTTTAATATCACACAATCTCACCTTTAGTAAACAACAGTATGCGAGAATATCACGATGTATATGTATATACGGCAGCAGCGAGAAGAGATTATGTAGATGCAAATTCAGATTCTAGATGTTAGTGCTCTTGTATTATATTGTGTGCATAATTTAGTGGTGTCAATTGTAGCTTTTCAGGACCGCAAGTATACTTTAGTTTTAGCGTGAAACTTTGTTAATTTCTTAAGACTTTTGTACGGATCGATAAATTCGGATAGGCAATTTGTGTAGGGTAGTTAAATTATTTGTGAATTGCAGCATCATGTATATAATTTTGGCGTTTGTTTCAATTTTCGTTTAGTCATTGACGTCATCGTCCTTTTTCTCTAATACAATTACTTTATAATATAAAACCCGCTTGACTACCTATTTCGCTAGGGCCCGCTAGTTCAAAACTCGTAAAGCTCCAATTAACAGGCTAGTTGGTTATCTGCGAATTCCATGTAGGGTTCTTCTCTAGTATTTTGTTGTTATTCGGGTGAGCAAGGGAATACTAGGTAGGAAGAGCATGACATCTGACATGGCACAAGGATACGATGGTGGAAACTGAAAGAGACAAGCTGTCAAGAAGCGTTTAGACAAGAGGTGACCAGGAGTTTGGGAGCCAAGGATGGGTTACCTGATGAGTGGGACAAAACAGCAGAAATGCTAAGAAAAACAGCTGAAACTGTACTAGGAGTGACATTTGGGAAACGAAAAGGAGACAGGGAGACATGGTGGTGGAATGAGAAAGTTCAAAAGAGCATAGAAGAAAGAGGCAAAGAAAGCATGGGACACAATAAGAGATGAAAATACTAAAACGTACACAAAAAAAGAAGAGTAAGGCAAATAAGGCAGTCGCAATGGCAAAGGGACGTGCGTATGATAATTTGTATTCTAGATTGGAAACAAAAGAAGGTGAAAAAGAGTTGTACAGATTGGTTAGGCAGAGAGACAGAGCAGGGAAAGATGTACAGCACGTGAGGGTTATAAAGGATGAAAACGGTAATGTTATGGTAAATTCAGAGGCAGTGTTAAAGAGATGGAAAGAGTACTTTGGGAAACTGATGAACGAGGAAAATAACAGAGACCCTAGGACAGAGGAACCAGAAGTGGTTAATGAAGAGGTAAATTGTGTCAGTAGAGAAGAAGGAAAGAACGCACTAAGAAGGATGAAAAATGATAAAGCGGTTGGGCCAGATGAGTGGCCAGTAGAAGTTTGGAAGTGCATGGGAGAGATGGGGATAAAGTTTTTGACCAGACTGTTCAACAGACTATTAATGGGTGAACGGATGCCAGAAGAATGGAGAAGGAGCGTGTAAATCCCAATCTATAAAAACAAAGGGGACGCACAGTGCTGTGGAAACTACAGAGGAATAAAGCTAATGAGCCACACAATGAAAGTATGGGAAAGAATTATTGAAGCCAGGTTAAGGGATAGAGTGGGGATCAGCAAACAGCAATATGGATTTATGCCAGAAAAAGAAACCACCGATGCCGTGTTTGCTTTAAGAATGTTGATGGAAAAGTACGGGGAAGGTCAAAGAGAGCTACATTGTGTATTCGTGGACCTAGAGAAAGCTTACGACAGGGTTGCACGGGAAGAGCTGTAGTACTGCATGAGAAAATCCAGAATAGAGGAAAAGTATGTGCAACTAGTACAGGATATGTATGAGGGAAGTGAAACAGTGGTGAGGTATGCAGTAGGAACTACAAAAAGTTAGAAGGAAAAGTGTACATTTCAGTGGTAAGACCAGCAATGGTGTATGGACTTGAAACAGTAATAGTCACAATGAAACAAGTGGAAGAGATGGAATTCGCAGAGATGAAAATGCTGAGATTTGCTATGGGAGTCACAAGAAAAGACAAGATTAGAAACAAGCATATCAGGAGTACTGTTAAGATAGTAAGGCAGGTAGAAGTAGTGCGACAACTGCTCAATTTACTCAATGCCCTAGTGATCTGGGTAGATTGAAAGAGTTTGTGGCAATTTCAAGCAGCTGGATCACAATTATATGCAAATCTATAAATATATTTACACTTGTACTTTTTCAAACTATTTGTCAGTAAATTTACCATCAGCATTCTTTGTTTGTGCAATTTGCTTTCCTGAAATTTTTGTACAAATGAAAAAAATTGAAGCTTAGTCATACAGATACATACAAGGTTCTTCTTTTATTAAATCTAGTGAAATTCTCTTACCAATGTAACATGATTTAAATAATTTATTGAACACTACGAATAAAGTTTAACCAATTCCATCTATAGGTCTTTGACTTCAGAAATTAAAAAATCCTTTGACTAAATTATAAACAGGGTTAGCATTTCGTGCTTATTTCTAAGATTTGTGCTTTTAAGAATATTGTCTTCAAGGATTTTTAATAGGCTTGTTTCTAAAAAAACATGCTTAAAATCAAGTTTCAGTAGCATTTTAAAACAAAATGCTTATTTTACACACCATAACCAGTAGGGTGGAGTGAAAAAAAAATTTGAAAAAAGTGTAGTTCTTAAATCCTGCCAAATAGGCTAAAACTTAAAAAAAATTGATTTTGGTGAGTTGCTACCTTTGGGGGGCTAGCAACCCCCCAAAATGTGTTTTTGGGGGGTAAAATTGACAAAAAATGTCGTAACTCGGTAACCGCTTATCGTAGAGGCATGATTTATGGCTCAAAATTTGCAGAATCATCATGTTTCTATATGTGCTAAGAAAAAGTTTTTGTCTATTTCCACAAGAAAAAAAGTTATAATCGATAAACCGTTTTTTATGCTCAATACTCGAAAATTGCGCTGTATGGAAATAACTTTGATCTAACATTTGAAATGATATATGTCTAACTGATAAGGACTAATTATGACAATCACAATATAAGGACTAATTATGACAATCACAATATTAACAAGATGATTTGGGATAACTTTGGTCACCAGACAAAGTACCTAAATAGGCCTAAAGGTACAGAACGTGCTAGCTTTACTGCCCATAAAATGTTTAGTATTTCAGTAATTTAAAGAAAATCTGTTACATCTCATTACTTTCGAACTGTTGATGCTGATATTGGGTTGTTTTGCCTAAGGAGTGAGAGAAAAATAAGAAAGCAAGTTAGAGTACACCAAATACCCTATGCAAAATGAAGCGCATCAGAATTGCACTTTAGTGTCAAATTTTTTCAAAAGTTTTCGAGATTTAATCTTCTGGCAAATCAACCCATCTTTTCGCTCAAATTCTTCAACTTGTGCTGCACCTTCTGTTACCATTTTGACATGGCGCTCTACACATTGGTTGTGACATGGGTGGTCGAGCTGCAGTGGTCTTATCCGGCATTGTTCAATATCTAAATCAGTTAAATGTTCAATTACCGGAGGCTGCTGATGGCAAGATGTTAAATTCACCATCTTGTAGTACGAGTTCACTGTTAGATCCAGTGTGGGTGGTTCAAACAGCCGTACAGTTGAGGCGGTATCATAATATTTTGCTCCTTCCAAAGAATATTCTTCACTGCGACTGTCAACCAAGTCATGATTATCAAATGAAACCGTTGATGGCAAGTTTCCACGAATCGAAAGCACTTTGTTCACTCCTCGCATTCGTATCTCCTCATCGTTGTCACCCAACATGGCAATCAAGACATTTTCCTGGTGTGCGAAAAATGCATTTCGTTGCACAACTTTCAGAGCAGTTTTCCAAACAGCTTTGTCAGGCACCTGAAGAATTCGTTGGACCAAGTTGAAAAAATTTCTAGATCCGCAAGTTAGTTGACTATTTAACTTAATTTCAAACCAACTTGGAAAGTAAACTTGAAGACAAAACTTTGTCAGAGTTTCCGAGTTTGAGGAGGGTTCATCCACCAAAACATAATATCTGAGGATTCGACAGCCCAGAGTTAGCCAGCGTGAATGCACAATGGGACCTACTTTTAAATATTGCAAGTCGCTATCAACAACTCCCATGATTATTGCTGAACATATCTTGTAAGCATAGTGTTGATCAGTACTCAGATCATTAACAACTGATTCTGGCAACTGTACAAACTGAGGGTTTGAAATTGACTTAAAATTAGCAGCAACCGGCCAACTTGAAACATCTCCAGTTAAACACTTCCCAATTGGTCCTGCAAATGTGTCAGGACTATTGGTGGTTCCATCAAGCATAGTAAAGACATGGCGCAAGGGTAGTTCATTGGTATGTAGTAGGCAAATTACCCATTGTAGTGGCTTGTTCAATAGTTCTTCCAACTTATGAATGCAACCATTGAACTTGCCTGTCATTGCTGCAGTTCCATCAGTGCCAACTACTGTAAGCTTGTCATGTAATTCAGTGTTGGCAATGGTGTTGAAGATCTTTTGTGCTATGGTTCTTCCTTTGCCATCCTTTGTGGAAAAATGAGAAAGATAGTATTCACCAGGCTGCCCAACCATTGTATAGTGATTAGTGATCTTCAAGTTGCACAGACCTGTAAAACTTGTCATTTGGCCCTTGCATGGTGAGTGGTGACCTGTGTTGCATCTTTGCACCCATCAAAGTATATGGCATTCACTAACTTGAAATCTTCTTGCTCCTTTTTCCTAATTTCAGCACGGCATCGTTCTCGCTCTCTTCAAAGCTTGCTACGATCAATAACGTATGTCTTGTCATCATTAGTAATTAGACCCAAATCTTGCATCACACTATTAGCAATCGCAGCAGCAGCTCTGTCGGATATCTGAAAATGCTTACTCATCCTTGCAAGGTTTGACCAAATCATTCGATTCTGATTTTCATATGGCATTGATTGAGAAACAAATTCAGAAGCAGCAGAAGATTGCGTTTGGTCTGTGTTGGTTGAACTAGAATCTGACAGATAATCCAAAGCTGACTCAGGCACTGATGTAACTGATGTAACGGAAGAACATGTTGGTGGTTCTGGATGAGGTTGTAAGGGTCAAGAGCGCCTCAAAAACTGTATGTCAGCTGACGTTGAAGGAACCACAGCATCCACACATTTTCCAACTCGCTTACTAGTTTGATCTTTAAAAAAAGCATAATCATCATCTGTCATTTTCAAACCATGTTGTTTCTCCAAAATTCTGCGCTGCTTATCGTCAGCACAAAAAACATCAAATATTTCATCAATAGTTGACATAAACTCTTTTTCCTTTTGTAAAAATGCTTCTCCTCGTTTTTTCTTTGATCAGCGATCAAGTGCACTGAAACAATTCACAAAACTTTGAACTTTTTTCGAAATGGTGTACAGATGAATGGGATATACATTACACCATACCCATCTGTCATAAATTTCTCTGGCAATGTCATTTGCAGCATTGAAGGTTCGAAAGTTTTTCAAATGAAGAATGCGTTCTATTACATGTCACTTGGTAGAAAACTATCACAGGTAGAGAAAGTGTGTCCACTATGTAAAATCTTCTTTACAGAAGTTGAACTCCGTCTTTTCATGTTTTACTACTTCGCAGTTTGGCCAAAGCTTTGATTTACACAATTACTTAACAATATACCTGCAAAAAATAATAATAACTTTTCAGATAACTATTAGTTAAGTACAAACAAACAAACTTATTAAACAGTTTTTCTATCATAACTTTTTTTCTAATGGAAATAGACAAAAACTTTCTCTGAGCACATATAGAAACATGATAATTCTGCAAATTTTGAGCCATAAATCATGCCTCTATGATAAGCGGTTACTGAGTTACGACATTTTTAGGAAATTTTACCCCTCAAAACACATTTTAAGGGGTTGCTAGCCCCCCAAAGGTAGCAACTCGCCAAAACCAATTTTTTTCGTAGATTTTACCTGTTTGGCAGGTTTTTAGAACTACACTTTTTCAATTTCAAAAAAAATTATTTTCACTCACCCTAATAACCAGTCATAATCAAAAAAATGTTGCATTGAAGATCATTTGGAGTTAAAAATCAAGAAAAATCCTTTTTGTCTTTGAGGTTTTCAGAAATAGTTAAAAAAATAACCATAGCTTGTAAATTTTGGTGCTTCTTCATTTTGGGCAATTGCCCAAGCTTATTTCTATGTGATTTCGAATGGTAACCTTAATTATATTTTTAATACTAAACTGAAAATGAAGTATAACAGGAAAAAAATTTTCATTAAAATAAACTGGAAACAGCAAGAAAAATTATTTGTATCAAAAAACTTTACTCTTGCTTTAGTTTACTGCACTTTGAAAGTAAGTTGAATTGAATTAAAAAAACTAGATTTAATATAAACACTGTTACCAGGGATATTACTTATTTTAAAATTCATTTGTTCTTCTGGTAAAATCAGAGGCAAGTAAAACTTCATTAGGTAAAAGCAGAACACAACGCGCACGGTATTTAAAAACCCAAGAAGTTAAAAACACAAACCAACAAACACAAGGTGTGAAGCGAACATACATAACGATTTCATAATTACTTAGTGCAAAAGAAACAAATTTAACCGGTTGAAAACCCATATTAGTTGAGATTTTTTATATTGATATATATTTTTGGAAAAACATTATGATCTTTATCATTTATTGAATTTTTTCTATTATTAATATATAACGATTCTAAAAATTTTCGTTTATCATAGTCAATGTTATAATCCAATATTTCAAAATTACCAATTTTGGTTAAGCATTGTTTTAATTGCGTTGTGTTCTGCTTTTACCTGATGAAGTCCACCCGATGCAATGGATGAAACATCATTGAGTTCTTCTTTAATAAATATTACGCCTTTTGTATTTCTTGAAGTTTTACTTGCCTCTGATTTTACCAGAAGAACAAATGAATTTTAAAAAAACTAGATTTATTAAATACCCAGTTATAAAATTTTGCTTGGCTTTCATTTTTAATGGATTCATTCATTCATTTTTTTATTTTCAATCATTATTAAACAGTTTAACATAAAAATTATAAATATTAAAAAGGTCAAGAAAAGGAAGAAGCAGCACAACATCAGACGTTAAAACATGCATAAGATAACCAGAAAGTGGAAGTACAAAACAGTAGAAAGCATGGCCACAACACCTTAATCAGATAAATACATAAAAAATGACAAAGAAAAAAGAATATATAATAATAATATTATCAAACAAATTGAGAGATCAAATAACCAGTGCATGACTAGTCTGCATAATGATTATGATGGGTGGCACTGCTAGCCAAGATGGGAATTCAGCACAGCTGAGCAAGGTGAGTAAAGAAAAACCACCCATAAAAAGAAACCTCACCAGGTTCGGAAACCTTTTCTGGATGGTGGGGTTGTAGCCTTGCTGGTAAGCCTATAAGCCTAATTTAAAAATAAACAAACAGCTATATTATAGCATAGTGTAGACAAACTTGCTAGAAAAATGTAATAAGCGAAAATACAGTAACTTAAAAATAGAGTTTATAGCCTATGAGTTTCTTCAAGTAGCTTAGTGAACGTCAACTGTTACCATGTTAAAATTTTTTTTAAAAAAGCCCCATATGTTTGTAAATTATTTTTTTTTCAAATTTTCATGAAAAAAATGTTTGGTGTCTAAATAAAATGTTTAATTAATTTAGGCTCCTGCTAACTTCTTTTTTTGATTGAAATTCACTCATGGAAACAAAATGTCACATTATTTCATTCAGTGTGAACCAAATTTTTTTCAATGTCCCATTGGTTTCATTGTGTGTGAATGGGCCTTCAACAGTTTTTTACTCCAAGCAACTGTTTAATATTCCCCTTGCAGATCACACTACTTTCTTCCACAGATTAGTCACCCATCAACAGGTTAGTCAACCGAATTTTTTCTGTAAGAATAAAGTTGCTGGTTTTAACTATAAGAGTGCAACAGTCATTTATGATTCATTTTTAAAGTTTATAAATTTTAAAAATTACTAAAAATATACTAATCATTACATAAAAGTACATAAAAGTATCCAAAATGAGATGTTTACAAAGATCCAAAATGCATTACTTAACTAAGTTTGTCACCATAAATTTCAATAAATTTTGTTAATGTCAATTGTCCTCATCATTTGGAAGGGCATCTACTTTTGAGTCAGATACAAACATGATTGGGGTCAGGGCTTAATTTTGTACAACCCCAGGCTGCATTGCCCAGATAAAATGCTAGCAGCAATGGTGTTACTCTAGCATTAGGTTTTATCATCCAAAACCGTTAAGACTCCATGCTCCATGTAGTACCTAGCTATTAGGACATGGTCTGTGCTTTGTTCAGTGGTGCTGCACTTGCATTCCAATGAAGGCCCCATTTGTGCATGAACAAATGGAATTACCCAACAATGGTCTGCAAGCAATTAAACTTAACTCATATTGTTCAGGTTAAGCTCACTCCAAAAGACCTGGTATAGGCATACAGCGCAAAGCAGTGGCAAAGTAGAGTCCTTGAGTGACAGTGCTTCAACCTCCGAGTCTGGAGATGTAGTCATGTCTTAACTTGAAGTTAATGTCAATCTAATGCTAACCTAAAGCTAATTCCTCACAAGCCAAATAAACCATGAAAAAAATTTGACTGAAATTTATTTAAAAGATACTGAAAATAACTAAATTTGATTAACCAGCATATTTATCAGTGTTTAAATTAACTGAAATATAAATCTCCCTATGTCCAATATCAATTTTCTCAGATTAGCATAAAAAAAAAAGCAAAATCAATAATTCACATTTTTTGCTAAAAAAAAATATCAATTGATTTAGTTTTTTGTTGCATAACCCAGCCTCTTAGGTTGTTCAAATCAGAGCAGCCTTGGTGCCGGTCCCAAGCCCAGATAAATGGGGAGGGTTGCAACAGGAAGGGCATCCGGCATAAAACACAGCCAAATATTTTTCAATGCGTGTTGTAAAATCTAACTTCATACCAAATCAGTCAAAGCCCGGGAAAACAAAGACCGTTACCAGTGACTGGGCACCAAGGGTTACTGGTGGACATGCTACTTGGATGCAAAGAAGAGGTGGAAAGCAGTGGAGAAGAAGGAAGGAGAGAAATGAAGGGAGGAAGAAAGCTAAGAAGATCAAGCTGAGGGTTGCTACATTAAATGTTGAAACCATGACTGGTAAAGGAAGAGAAGTGGCAGGTCTTATGGAACAAAGAGGGGTGGACATACTGTGTGTGCAGGAAACCTGCTGGAAGGGGGAAAGAGCAAGATGCAGAGGTGGTGGATATAAAATATGGTACTGTGGAAGTGGAAACAAAAAGAATGGTGTAGGAATCATATTGAAAAAGGAGCATGTGGACAGGGTAGTGGAATTATGGAGAGTAACAGACAGGATAATATGCTTGAAGATGGAGCTTGATGGTGTTATGTTGAATGTCATCAGTGCATATGCGCCACAGGTGGGGTGCATACATGAAGAAAAGGAAACATTCTGGTTGGACCTAGATGAGACAGCGAAAAAGATACCAAAGAATGAAAGAATTGTGGTGGGAACAGACCTGAATGGGCACATAGGAGAAGGGAATAATGGTGATGAAGAATGCATGGGCAGACACGGATTAGGGAAAAGAAATAATTAAGGACAAGCAGTGGTGGATTTTGTTAAGAGAAGAGAACTAGCAATCACCAACACATATTTCGTAAAGAAACTGGCACATAGAGTCACCTACAGCAGTGGCAGATGCAGTTTGAAGGTGGATTATATCATGGTGAGAAGACAAAGAATCAAGGAGATAGTGGATACAAAAGTTGTTGTCGGTGAAAGTGTAGCAAAACAGCACAGAATAGTGGTCAGTGTGATAATCATCTGGACAAAGTGGAGGAAAGCACCAAAATTAGTGAAGAAAATAAAATAGTGGAAATTAAAGGACTTGAAAGTGAACAGTAAATTCAAAATGGATGTGATTGAAAGCGGAATACTTAGTGGACAGGAAGACTGGCAAAGAATAGTTGAAATGATACGGAGCATTTCCAGAAAGGAACTGGGTGAAACATCAGGAAAAGTTAGTATGCTAGGTAGACAGGAAACGTGGTGGTGGAACCAGGAAGTACAAGAGAAGCTGAAGGATAAGAAAAAAGCTAAAAAGGCATGGGATACCATCAGAGATGATGCAAGCAAGTTGGCCTATAAACTCTAAGAAAGCAAGCTAAGAGAGAAGTGGCAAAGGCAAGAAACAAGGCATATGAGAAACTGTACGAAAAACTGGAAACAAAGGAGGGGGAAAATGAGGTGTTCAAAATAGCAAAGCAGAGAAACAGACAAAGCAAGGATGTTCAACAAGTAAGAGTAATCAAGAGTAAAACTGGGGAGATTCTGATGGAAGAAGAGAAAGTGAAACAGAGATGGAAGGAGTATTTCGACAACTTACTCAACCATGAAAACCCTAGAGAAAGAAGAGAAACGAGAACAGAAGAGAGAGAAAGGGACGTGGAAGATATCTCTGGAGAAGAAGTCAGGACTGAGTTGAGGAAGATGAAGGGAAAGGCTCAAGGACCTGATGACATACCAGTGAAAGCATGGATTGCTCTAGGCAATAAAGGTGTGGAGTTTTTAGTGAAGTTTTTCAACAGACTCTTGCAAGGAGAGAAGATGCCAGATGAATAGAGGAGGAGCATGCTTGTACCTTTGTACAAAGGTAAAGGAGACATCAAAGAATGTGAAAACTACCGAGGGATCAAGTTGATGAGCCACACTATGAAATTGTGGGAGAGGATAATAGAAGCAAGGATAAGGAAGGAGGTGACAATTGCTGAGCAACAATTTGGGTTCATGCCAGGAAGGAGTACCACCAATGCAATCTTTTGTCTAAGGATGCTGTTGGAAAAGTGGACTGAAGGGCAGAAGGCAGTGCACTGTGCCTTTATTGACCTGGAGAAAGCATACGACAGGGTACCCAGAGATGAACTGTGGGAATGCTTGTGGTTAGCTGAAACATTAGAGTGCTACATAAGGATTATCCAGGATATGTACGACGGAGCAACAACAACTGTGAGAAGTGCAGCAGGGTTGACTGAAGAATTCAAGGTAGGTGTTGGACTCTACCAAGGTTCAGCACTCAGCCCATTTCTTTTTGCCACCATTATAGACAGGCTGACAAAGGACATCAGAAAGGACACACCATGGGATATGCTGTTTGCAGATGACATAGTTCTGTGCAAACAAAATCATAGGGAGCTAGAGGAGGACCTGGAGATTTGGAGAAATGCACTGGAGAGAAGAGGCCTGAAAGTGAGCCGGACCAAGACAGATTATTTGAGGGTTGGGAGTGTGGATGATGGAGAAGAGTTGAAGTTGCAAGAAGAAAAGGTAAAGAAAGCCAAAAACTTCAAATACCTGGGGTCAACAGTTAGTAATGATGGAAGATGTGAAGAAGTAAGGAGAAGGATCCAAGCAGGATGGATGAGTTGGAGGAAGGTATCTGGAGTTCTGTGCGACAGGAAGTTATCAGCAAAAGTTAAGGGTAAAATGTACAAGAGTGTTGTTAGACCAACCATGCTTTATGGAATGGAAATGGTGGCAGTGACTGAAAGACAAATGGGAAAAATGGAAGTTGCAGAGTTGAAAATGGTGAGATGGGCACTGGGAGTGACAAGAAAGGACAAGATAAGAACCGAATATGTGAGAGGGACTGCGAAAATTGCAAAGCTGGGAGACAAATTTTGGAATGCGAGGCTACATTGGTATGGACATGTAAAAAGGAGAAAAGAAGACTACATGGGGAAAAGGATGATGGAGATGGCAGTGCCAGGCAGAAGGAAAAGAGGAAGGCCAAGGAGAAGGTGGATGGATTTGGTGAGAGAAGACATGGAAAGGGTTGGAGCTAGGGAAGGAGACGAAGTAGACTGAGTGAAATGGCGATTACTGTTGCGCTGTGGCGACCCCGAGTAGATGGAAGCCGAAAGAAGAAGTTTTTCATTGCATACTAAAATGATCCCAAACAAAACAAAATTTTTTTAAAAAGCAGCTGCAGTTTTGTATTACATATAGATTACATTATAACAAATATTTAAACTTACATGATTGACTATTTCTATCTACATGAATTTGTTGATAAAAATAAGGCTTCAATAAATCAGAAATATCCTAAAAATAAAATTGGTTACTAAAAAATAAATTACATTTAGATACTAAACCAAACTATCAACTTTATTTATTAAAGCAATAATATACTGTTTAAAAAAAGTACAGCAAAATCAAAGAAATATTGCAAAATACTGCAAACATCAAAAGCTATGACTGAAAGATCAAAGAAGCTACTGCAGCTTTCTTACAGTGTATTTTAAAAAGCATAGTCAAAATTAAAATTTTGTAAAATGGAGTAATGCACTTAAATATGTGTAATGATACAAAAATACTACAAAATGTTTTACATGCAAGTAATTAGAATAGCAAAAAAATACAGCAACATAATAATCAGAAAAAAATTGTACATTAAGTAGACTATATTCAATTATAACACAAAAGACCTAGTACAAAGCAGCTAGCCACAGAGCTGCTACAACAAAAGAGCTAATCCTATTCTTTGTGCCACAGCTCTTTTCTAGCTTGCTCTTTTATAGCCTTAACTCTTTTGAAACTAGCTCTTTCATGGCTAGCTGTTTTATGTGTAGCTTTTATGAAGAGTCACAACTATACATGTATTACACTGGCAAACACAATTTTTTGGTGTTCAAGGTTTTAGAGCTAATTTTAACTAATTTTAGGTCACTAGTTTCAAAAATGCAGTCTGTTTTTTCTATCAGATCAACTTTTTAAGTTATCTAAGAATTTTAATTTTTGTGAAGGCCTTGGTAAATGGTTTAGGTCCACTCTTAGACTGCCCTGTGACATCATAGATTTCAATTCATGTGTCATCTATTGCATGTCTTAATTATCCATTGGTTGTTTGTGACATCATTAATGTTTACGTAGTCTACTGTACTCTACACTATGTTTAATTGCTTGCACATTAAACAACTGCACCTCCTATCTTTTATTCTAGTTTGTGACTTAAAATTCATTAATGTTACAGGTTGCTGAAGTTTATAAGAACCTTGATTATGGCTACATCATCAAGAAGACGCTGTTTAAATGAAAAAAATGTTTTCTGCTGTATCTGTGGCAAATACACGTTAGAGCAGTAATTCTCAACGTGGTCCACCTAAAATTTCTAGTGGTCCACAGAGAGTTCCATAAATCCTTTATAAAACATTTCTGAAAATTGTAACCTGTACAGTAAATTATGTAAGAACTACGTATTAAAAAATCATGTAACTAGCCCAATAATGTCATAGATCATTGTTAAAGATCTAGGAGTGGGTCTACGTGAGATAATTTCATAATGTCAACCTCAATCATAGTTTGGCAGAAGAAAATTCAGGTTGTGTTAGTTAGTATAGTTAGTTAGCTATGTTCCTATTCTGTTACTGTATCGTTTATTGCAAGTTTCAGTTTAGTGACAGTGCTTAGAGTAATTGACTGGTGATTTAATTGCTTTTTTACTGTACTCTTTTACTTAATTAATGATTCTATTTGAATCTAAAGGGTGCTATACAAGGACTTGTTAATAGTAGCCTGATAGAATCGTGTAAGGGCTGTAGATAGCCAGATTTGCTTTACTGTAATTGTTGTGGTGTTTGTTGTTGCACAAAGATTATGCTTCTTCATTGTAGAAAGTTTCTTTGGGGAGATTGGAGTTATTTGTTGTTTCACTCACTTTTAATTAAATTATTTTACAAAAATCATGTGTTATATTTTTTCAGACGTTAAATTAAGTATTTTACAGTGCTTTCAAATTAATCAAATGTCAGAAGCTCCTGTTGCTAAGAAGGCAAAACTGAGACATTACAACAATGATTTTATCATGTTTTGTTTTATATCTGTTGACACAAAATCTATGTGCCTTGAATGTGGTGTCATGCTGACAAATGATTCCATGAAAAAAGTCAAGCTGCTGCATCATCAAAAATCCAAGCATCCATCATCTGTTGGTAAAGATAGGGAATATTTTGAGAGAAAAAAGAAAACACAGCCAGTCAAACTATTCAACTTTGTCAAGAAGATGAATACTGCAAATGCAAAGACACTCAAACCAAGTTATTGAAATTCTTGCCAAGGTTGGAGCACCTCAAGTTTATGGTGAGAAGCTTATCAAGCCTGCTATGTTAGCCTGTGCAAGCGAAGTCCTGGAAAAAGATGTTGCATCTGCTCTGAGTAAAATTTCTCTATCTAATGACACTATTACAAGAAGGCAAGATGAAATGGCTAGTTTTGTTGAGGACAAAATAGTGGAAATTCTGCACAAGACATAAGTTTTCTCTCCAGACTGATGAGAACCAAGCTATCCTTCTTGTCTATGTCAGATTCATCTATGACGATGATGTACGGGAAGAAATGCTATTCATTAAAAGTCTGCCTAAAACTACTCATGGAGAAGATATTTTCAATCATATAATGCAGTATTGTAATAATAAAGGCATTCCATTAACCAATTTGATCTACATTGCATTGGATGGAGCTGCAGCCATGACTGGAAAAGTGAAAAATTTTGTTTCTAGAATGAAAGCAGTTGCTCCTCACTCTCCCATGTTCATTGCATTGTCCACAGGCAGCATTTGGCTGCTAAAAGTATTGGAGGAGACATGGAAGAAGCACTCAATGCTGCTATACATGCATATAACTTTGTCAAAGCAAACTATTTGAATGATAGGTTGTTTATGCAATTCTGTAAAACTGAAAAGTTCAAAACACTCCTGTTTCACACAGAGGTAAGATGGCTGTTGAAAAGCTTGAGCCTCAAAAGATTTGTGAATTTGTGGGAACAAGTGATCAATTTTCTCAAGTTCAAGTCCCAAATGGCTGATTCCAACTACAAAAAACAAGCTGGTAAAGCTCAAGAAATTCTGGAAAAACTCGAGACTGCTGAGATAAAATCAAGAATATTCTACCTTAGTGATATCTTTAAAACAGTGAATATGCTTAACTTGGAGCTGCAAGGTAAAAAATCAGACTTGGTTACCTGCGCTCAGAAGATGAAAGATTACATGGGGAAATTGAAATATTGGAAAAACATTTTGAGAAAAAGAAACTGTTGGCATTTAAAAATTTTAAGAAAACTGATCTTACATCAGAATGCATTGCTGCATGCATTGTTCATCTTGAAGGTCTTCACGTAGAGTTTGAGAGAAGATTTGAGGATCTCTTGAGGATGGATTATCCACTCTGGGTTGTAGACCTAGAAAATTATGAGCCAGGAGATGAAAGTACCGAATTGGCCAAAACGCTGTTGGACTTAAAAGATGTGAAACTAAGAGGAACAGTTAACAAGGAAGGGGTACCATATTTTCCACCTAATAAGCCGATTTTCTGGACCTAATTTTTGTACCTGATTTTTGGAGGTCAGCTTATTAGGCAGATATCGCTTCGGACCAGAAAATATAAGCACTTTCTCTCAAAAGTTAAAAAGAGAAAGGAGAATCGATATTACTCAAAGAAACAAAGATCATGCATTGGCACATTCTTTGTTTCTTTGTTTCTTAATATTAGTCAAAGAAACAAAGAACACGCCAATGCGAGCTCAATGCGCAATGTGGCATCAACAGGCACTCTTTGTTTCTTTGACGAAAAAATGAGTAAAGGCTGCAAAAAGAAAAATAACCTTGGCTTATTAGGCAGTAATCAGGAAAACTATCATTTTAGAGCTAAAAATTTGACTTGGCTTATTAGGCGGAAAATACAGTATTTGCGTAATTCTTGATACAGGATTTACACCCAAATGTTTGCAACAAGTAGAAGCAAGCATCATTGCTTTCCCTACTACATGGATCATGGAATCTGCTTTTTTAACAGTACTGGATGTTTTCAGTAAAAAAAGAAACAAATTGGACATCAATAATAGAGGAACTATCAGATTAAGACTGAATAATTTTGTCAAAATAGATTTTCATGCCTTGTGCCAGAAACACCAAAACCAAGTGAGTCACTAGATTCTACAAAGTACATTGTGTATATGTGCATGATGTTTGTTAAAATAAAATTTGAAATTCGAAGTATGTGTCCTCAATATTCTTTTAAGGTTGAGTATGCAAATTAAGTGAGATTGCTTAATTAGTTTATTTACTATTACTTTATTAAGGACTAAGATTGAGCGCATCCGTTGAGCTCACTACCTATGTGCAATACAGTTTCGACTAGAGGCATTCATGAGGTGTCAGCATAGCAAAGCGGTCCATTGGATATTTTTTTAAAAAAGATAGTCCAAGGGCCAAAAAAGGTTGAGAACCACTGTGTTAGAGCATAACAGGAAAACAATCAATGATTTTGTAAAGCGTGCTTATCTTGCCTACTTCAAAGTGATGCTGGCTGATCAAGACAAGCCTTGGGCACCCCACATTGTGTGTGGTTCGGGTTCATAATAGCAACTGTCAAAACAGCGACTTCAAAATAGCAACTGTGTCAAAACAGCAACTGTCATAATAGTGACTTCAAAATAGTGACTGTGTCATAACAGCGACTGTCATAACATCACTGCATCGCCAGGCCTATTCTTGTTCAAACATTCATCCAAAATTTTAGCCAAAATCGTTTAGAGAGTTGCTGTTTTGACACAATCACTATTTTGAAGTCACTGTTATGATAGTCACTGTTTTGACACAGTCACTATTTTGAAGTCACCATTATGACGATCACTATTATGACGATCACTGTTTTGACAGTTGCTATCCTGCCTGGATGCCATTGTATGTAAACCTTGTGTAGAACATTTATAGCAATAGACAAACAAAAGTAGAAAAAGCCTAGGGTTTGCTATTCCAATGGTGTGGCATGAGCCAAAAGATCACTGCAATGACTGCTATTTTTGTGCAAGACAAAATTAGATGTTCAGACCCAGCAAAACTACAGAAGTAAGTATGAAAGAGACCATGCACTGTGCATTGTTGATGGTACATCCAATTGTCTGGCAGCAGTACAGCAGTATGAATGGACTTCAAAGGAGAACGTTGAAAGGCTTGCCTTACACGCTCAATGTTTCTTTAGATGTTCTTGGTCGCCCACTCCTCCTTGTATCAAACACTGTCTTGTCTCCATAAATTTCTTGTGCCATAAACAAATTGAAGGACGTGATGGTGGGTCTCTTCCATACTTACTTCTGTAGTTTTGCTGGGTCTGAACATTTGATTTTGTCTTAATGAATCAGGATACACATTGCGCTTTTTCTGGAGTAGTCATTTTATGGGGGTTCAGTTCATATAACTCAATCATTAAACATAAGAAATTTTAATTAAGAAATTTTATCTGAAACAATAAATTTTAGTGTCCATAAAAACTTTATAAAATACTGATTAACATAAAACAACCCTCATCGCGATATCTCATCATTTCACTTTGTAATAATTTTTTTTTAATTGTAAAGAGACTTTATGGACACCCTGTATAATTCTATTACATTAACAATGGAGTTATGGCTAGTATTGCTGATGGCTATACAAAGATTTAATTTTTTACTATAATACCTATATGAGGGGCATTCAAAAAATACACAGAATTTTATAATTTTTTATAATTTATTGATACAATCAATCTACTTTTCAACGTAGTCTCCATCAAGGTCGATGCACTTCTCCAGGCAGTGCTTCCATCCTTTTATCCCATTTTTGAAGTAATCTGCTGACCATTTTTTGCTGCTTGCTTTGCCTCATTAGTGTCATTAAAATAAATGCCTGTCAAGTGTTCTTTAAGTTTTGGGAATAAAAAAAGTCAGATGGGGCAAGGTCTGGGCTTATAAGGTGGATGTGGCAGTAATTCCCACCGAAATTCTCCCAAAACATCTCTTACAATCCAAGAATGCATTAGGGTGTTGTCATGATGGAAAAGAATTCCACAATGGAGTTTTTCTGGAGGCTTTTCAGCTAATTTTGCTTTCAATTTTCTTAAAACTTCTATGTAATAGGTGCCTGTAACAGTTTTTTTACCTTCTAAAAAATCTACTAGCACAACTCCTTCAGAGTCCCAGAAAACACTTGCCATTACCTTCTTGACAGACCTCTCAGACTTAAATTTGATTGGGCCAGGATGATCAACGTGGGAGCCACTGTTTGGAAAGCTGTTTTGTTTCAGGATCATACTGGTAGACTCGTGTTTCATCTCCTGTGATAATTCGATCAAAAAAGTGGTCTTCATCTGCTTCAATTTTGAGCAAAATTGCCATTGACAATTCACTTCTGAGATTGAGCTGATTTGGGCGCAACGCTTTGATGTAGTATGGAATCGAACTATACTCACCAAAAGACTGTAACTAGTTTATTTGTTTCACTTTTGTTGTTACATGCTTGTACAGTCAGTAATCAAAAGAATAATCTTCTTAACCAAGTTATTTAAGTTGCTTCTTTTGTACAATCTCTCAGTTCAGCTATTCTTTATGTAGTGTTTATGGTTAATGTGTATTTAATTGTGTTATATTTCTTTGCAGCGCCTTAAGTTGATTAAACCTAAATTACAAGAAATGTGTTGTTTTTGATTAACGGTTTTTAATTAATTAGCAGTCTTCATCTGCTTCAATTTTGAGCAAAATTGCCATTGACAATTCACTTCTGAGATTGAGCTGATTTGGGCGCAACGCTTTTGGCACCCATTGCACCGAAAGCTTGCTGAGGCATAAATCATCATGCAGAATCAAATGAGCTGAACCAACTGACATGTCCACAGTCTCAGCTATCTGATAAACCATCAATAGTCCATCTTCTTTGACTAGGTTCCTAACAAAATCAATTTTTTCATTGTTTTTTGAGGTCGTTGGTCTTCCACGACCATCATCATCTTCAACAGCTTCTCTACCATCTCAAAATCTTTCAATCCACTTGTAAACACAAGTTTTTTTCGGAGCATCATCTTTATAAACGGTCTGCAGAGCTTGAATAATCTCCATTCCTTTCCAAACAAGCTTTACCAAAAATGTGAAGTTGGTTCTTACCTCAAAATCCTTATGCTCCATGGGTTAAAAAAACTAGCTTAAATAAACTAGTTCCTGACAACTTCGTTTACAAGCACAAAATGAGTGATAGCAATTATTCGATTACAAAGAAGATGCTTTTTATGGCTAGCATGCTAAAATACATTTTTTCTTGCTGGCACTCTTGTCACAGGAGAATTCCACGTATTTTTTGAATGCCCCTCGTACAGTCATATTTATCAAAGGTATTTAGTTTGCACATTCCAAAATATCTGATACCTACCTCAATCCCCATTAAATGTTTGTTTTTTTTTTGGATATTATAAATTATTTTAAACTATTTAGAATCTAAAATGCCAAGAAAACATAGCCAAGATCCTCAATGTTAAAATTAAGGTATGTAAGAAAATCCTTCTCATTTTCATTGAATTTTTGGATTTGCCCAAAAAATTGCTTTAGTGAATCATTTGTATTGAGTGTTCAGCATAATAAACAATCTATACCCATTGTTTTTATTACATATTTTTAAGGCTTATAAAGCAAAATTTTTTCAAAAAAATTTTTTTAATTCTTGGAGGGTGGCAGAAAATAATTTTTTTATATTAATATTTATAGAATTTTTGATATTACATTTGAATTTCTTGTTCTTTTCTGATTTCAACCATATATAACATGTTATAATTTAAACATATTTTGAGGAAGATATAAGCGTTTTTTGAAAAGGATTTTTTGGCTCCCCCAAAACTTTGCCCCCTATAACTGAAAAGTATTAGTTGTAGAAACGTAATATTTGAACCAGTGGGTTTTGGCTATAAGATAACCACATACACCAATTTTTATCAAAATCAGAGATGTAGTGATTAAAAATTTTTTTTTTATGGTGATTTGTCATGGAATGACCCAATGATGTTTGCGCTTGATTTAAAAATGGCCCACGAGGGTTCGACTATTTATACTAAGATAACACATGGAGAGAGGCAGGGCGAGAAAGCAACTTTAAATGTCATTATCAGCAAGAATTACATAATGCCATAAAAAATAAAATAACATTTGGTTTACAAAGTATCAGCAGGAAAAACTAACTTCCGATGATGTTATTGTCGAAAACAATTACCATATATCCTCGCATATAAGCCAAGTTTAAAACTCAATAAAAAAGTTGCCAAACTAAGGAGTCGGCTTATATGCCATAACTCTGATCACACCTTTTGTTCTCATGATAAGATCGTCCATGCACACACACAAAGCAGCACAGATTGCAGTCAGCAGGCACATGTTTAAGGATTTATTGCATTATGCGTTTTGTTTGAAAGAAAAAAAAGGAATTTTTAGGATTTTTTGAAATACTTCTTCTGCAACCTTTTGCTGTGATAGGTGCATACAGCGTGTTACGATTTGTAGGGTCGGCTTATATGTGAATTTTTATAAATTTACCGTTTTAAGGTTGTTTTTCTAGAGTAGTCTTATATGCAAGATAGGGTTATATGCAAGGATATATGGTACATAAGGCCAAAAAATAAAACAACTTGTGATCTAAGAAATATTGGCAGGAAAAGACAATTTTAGATGATGTAACCAGCAAAAACAATTACATAAGGTAACAAAAATAAAGCAAATTTTGATTTAGATACATTGGCGGGAAAATTAATTTTAGTTAAAAAATCTAACTTCAACTGAACTCAAGTCTGTATTAACATCTTTTACATTTTTAAGTATAAGACTGTTTTAAGGTTGTTAGGTAGATTGCTACATCACAATTAATAATTTGCAATGCTAAAATCTGACTTGAATAAAGGCTTGCTTCCACTACGAGCGTGGAATGGAACTTTCTTTTTTTGTTTAATTGTTTTTTTTCTTTCTGCACTTGAGCGCTGAGAGAAAAAAATTCAATAAAAGAAACAAAGAATATGCCATTCTACGCTTGTAATGAAAATGAGCCTCAAATGGTTTTCTACTCTATCAAATGATGAAATTAAGCTAAGACAAAACTACAATATTCTTTATAATCTTCTGAAACCAAACTGGGTTACAAACGATGTGTATGATGTCATAACAAAAACTACAATGAACTAGATATTTTAAACATAAAAAAATTCTGTGTAAAATGTTTGTTGCCTGCACCTCAACAATAGGTATGGAATGCCACATCCAGTGTGCAAGCAAGAAATTTGATAAAAGCTCTAGGAGATTCAGATAAAATATTCCAACTCTGACTTTCAGTACTCTTAACAGCCCGACTCCTTCCTAAAACCTTCAACTCCAACCAACTCTGCAACCCTGGGTTTCATCAGGATATTAGTGAAATGGAAGTAAGGTATCAAGGGAGGGGGATGTTGCCATGCCAGCTGACTACTGCTGGTCAATTAAATGTGACAATGATTTTGCCATTCATTCTTGGAGATCATTAAAACACAAATTTATGGCTGACATTTGACCATTTTAAAGGATTCCATTGTTGGTATGCTTGCTTAAATTGATTAGAATGGAGTGAAAAAACCTGATTAGGATGGAGTGAAAAAACCTTTTTCATTATTAACACCACATCACCCATCTAGAAACCTGGCAAATCATCCAAAACTAACTTTTGGAAAGTTTGGCAGGGTTGGCATTTGAACCCAGCCACCTACTGGAGGTCAAAGGTCACAAAAAGGCAAATTTTGAAAAATAAACATATCTTAAAAACTACACATGGTAGAAAGTTGGTATTGATCTTAAAAGTTGCAGAATCACCATGTTTATATCTGTCTTAAACGAACTTTTTTTTGTAAGCCCACTCATTTTGGAGTAAATTTGAAAAAACTACTTTTTTTGTCAAAAAGTGACATTTTATTGTAGTTTTTGAAGAATGCAGTATAGTTTGTAACTAAACAATTGTCTTATTACAAATATTGCCAATTTTTCTCAAGATTGAGCACCATTATATAAGCATCTGTTTCACAAATTTTTTATTTCAAAATGAAATCAAGCAAAAATTTATATGGATCATCAAAAACTTTATGTGATTTTGCACAAAAATGATATGAAAACAACCGGTAAAAAAAACTAGTGCCTACAAAACAGAACAGTATCTATGAACACTATCTTGTATTTGTATTTCTGTGTTATCATAATTACATGTTGAAGGTACTTTAGCAATAATTTGCATAATGCATATCTGCAAAATTAGAGTGAAGATAACCAAATAATAAGATACCACAATAGCATAAACAATATGAAATCTATTGCAAAAATCATTGTTGCTGTTGTTACACCAATACACCCAAGAAAAAACATATTGCAAAATTTTTGTTGTTGTTGTTATTGCATTGTTTTTGTTTGGACTGCATCTGACATTTTTAGTTAACTGTTTTTTTTCATATTTATCTTTACATCACCAAAAGCGGCAGATGCAGCTCACATATCATATACAGGGTGTTCGGAAAGTCACTGTGCACTTAGGGTTAAGGCTAGGGTTAGGCTAACCTTGAAGCATTAACCCTAACCCTAACCTAACCCTAAGTGCACAGTGACTTTCTGAACACCCTGTATGATGATTTGACAAATATACAGTACTTAGTTACTTAAAACAGAATACAAAATTTGAAAGTCTACCACTTGAGTAAATTGCAAATCAAAAAGATAAAAAGCTTAAATCACAACTGAAATATAAGTTGCACCCTAAACTTGAGCATAATTTAGCCCAAAGTATGTTTTTTTTTTTATTGTACGAGTAATTGATTAATGTAATTGTTTCAGCAATTTCTCGTAATTTACTTCATTGATTATTTACATTGTAAAACAAAAGCAACTTGTGCTCATTAACACACAACTCTAAATGGTACCTTACAGATACGATTTATAATTAACATACAAATACCAGTAAAGTGTTGGCAATCAAGAAAAAATCCAGGTACTGTAGCATTAAAACTGACAGTATCACAGGTTATTAATGCACAATTCAAGTATTTGCTCGAAAGCTCATGCTGCTTTCTGTTTAGACAGAAACTGTGATTTTGTATTTAATTGTTTCAGCAATTTTCTGGAGTAAATTTTTTGTCGAATATATCCATCACGCCTCTCAAACAATGTTACTTGTCAAGAATGATCAGTTGGTGGATCCACCAAATGTATTTAATTGTTTCAGCAATTTTCTGAAGTAAATTTTTTGTCAAATATATCCACCACACCTCTCAAGCAATGTTACTTGTCAAAAATGATCAAGATGGTCAAGAATGACCATTTGGTGTGTCCACCAAATGGTCATTCTTGACGAAGTTACTGAAGACCCCAGCCATTAAACATTTAAATGAAGAAAACTTGAACTAATTAAAGAGCAATGCTTTAAAACTAATGCACCCATGCCACAATCAAGCAGTTGAATGACACATGAAATTGGTCAGTGAAGCAGCATCGCAAGTAGCATTATTTGAGAGGTGTGATTGATATATTCGACAAAAAATTTACTCCAGAAAATTGCTGAAACAATTAAATACAAAATCACAGTTTCTGTCTAAACAGAAAGCAGCATGAGCTTTCGAGCAAATACTTGAATCGTGCATTGATAATTTGTGATACTGTCAGTCCTAATGCTACAGTACTTGGATTTTTTCTTGATTGCCAACACTTTACCAGTATTTGAACGTTAATTATACATCGTATCTGTAAGGTACCATTTAGAGTTGCGCATTAATAAGCACAAGTTGCTTTTGTTTTACAATGTAAATAATCAATTAAGTACAATTACATTGAAAAAAACATACTTTGGGCTAAATTATGCTCAAGTTTAGGGTGCAACTTATATTTCAGTTGTGCATCTAGCTTTTTATCTTTTTGATTTGCAATTTACTCAAGTGGTAGACTTGCAAATTTTGTATTCTGTTTTAAGCAACTAAGTACTGTTTATTCGTCGAATTGTCATATATGATATGTGAACTGCATCTGCTGCTTTTGGTGATGTAAAGATAAATATGAAAAAAAAACAGTTAACTAAAAATGTCAGATGCAGTCCAAACAAAAACAATGCAATAACAACAACAACAAAAATTTTGCAATATGTTTTTTCTTGGGTGTATTGGTGTAACAACAGCAACAATGATTTTTGCAATAGATTTCATATTGTTTATGCTATTGTGGTATCTTATTATTTGGTTATCTTCACTCTAATTTTGCAGATATGCATTATGCAAATTATTGCTAAAGTACCTTCAACATGTAATTATGATAACACAGAAATACAAATACAAGATAGTGTTCATAGATACTGTTCTGTTTTGTAGGCACTAGTTTTTTTTACCGGTTGTTTTCATATCATTTTTGTGCAAAATCACATAAAGTTTTTGATGATCCATATAAATTTTTGCTTGATTTCATTTTGAAATAAAAAATTTGTGAAACAGATGCTTATATAATGGTGCTCAATCTTGAGAAAAATTGGCAATATTTGTAATAAGATAATTGTTTAGTTACAAACTATACTGCATTCTTCAAAAACTACAATAAAATGTCACTTCTTTTTGTAAACCCACTTGTTTTGGAGTAAATTTAAAAAAACTACTTTTTTTGTCAAAAAGTAGTTTTTACAACTTACAAAAAAAAGTTTGTTTAAGACAGATATAAACATGGTGATTCTGCAACTTTTAAGATCAATACCAACTTTCTACCATGTGTAGTTTTTAAGATATGTTTATTTTTCAAAATTTGCCTTTTTGAAACCTTTGACCTCCAGTAGGTGGCTGGGTTCAAATGCCAACCCTGCCAAACTTTCCAAAAGTTAGTTTTGGATGATTTGCCAGGTTTCTAGATTGATGCAGATTTCTCTCAATGATTGCATGTGCTGAGTGATGAATAGGCAATTGCAATTGCAGAAAAGTGGCTTAGTGAAAAGCGATGCAAGGTAACTCCTCGTGACATGAAGAATATGCTGGCCTATGGAGAGAAAATGGAGAACCAAAAGATGAAGGTGCAAGGCAAAGCAGAAGACGATGAGGATCTTGACTTTGAGAACTTTGCTGAGGATGATGCAAATATGGTAGAAGGGTTTGGTGGTACCGACATTATCGACCATGCTGTCATTACATTCTGGATCTAGAATGGAAAAAAAATGTGTCTATCTTCATGTTGCTCTTGAGTTTTTGTGCTTAAAATAATACATAAATTTGTGCCATTCATTTTCTTTGGTTTTGTCTAGTGTGTTGTTGTTATTATATTTTCACACCAAAAAACCAATAAACTTGAAACTTGAAACTTGAAACATGCACCATAAGTGAATGTATGTATAAATGTACACTATGACTATGTAATAGAGTGTAAAACAAAGAAAGATTAACATGAAAATTTATGTGTCCTGTAACTCAAGACATATTTAATCATTCTGAATTTAGTATGTTTTTTTGGTCCCTACAGGTCCATATTGGGCAACAGACATTAAAAAAAAAACCCTGGTTAAAATAACAATGCATATTTGCACTACCTCATATACTGTATCGCTAATTGTAATAATTTATATAAAATTTTTGTATTCTTTATTTTCTTCATTGATCATTTATATGTTTAAACAAATTATATTTTGATTGCTGAATAAGTTAGGCATTAAGTAGCTGTACCAGTTAAGTATAATCTATCTAAACAAAACAGAAACTATGCTTGAGAACTATTTTTGAAAATAGAGTTGTATTTATCCTCAAAACTTTCTTTTAAATTTTAGATCATGGAATATTCACATGCACAAAAAAGCTTACAGGCTTAAAATTTGGGAGATCAGTATCAGTGGGATTTGAAAATCACCCTAGTGTGGATCATGACTTAAAAAAACTTAATATTTTTTTAATCTTTCAACTTCAAAAAGAGAAAAGTCACAGATCATACAAAAATTTCCTGACTATTATGTTTTGTTAACCCAAATAAATTTAGTTTTTTAACTCTTAAAGCATTGGCACAATCTTACTGTTTCAAGAAGTTCAAAAGTTTTTCAAAGAAGCATAAATGCTATTAGGCATATATGGAGAACACAAGTACAAACCAATTAAATTCGTAATAAAAATGACTTACATTTTGAAACAAAAAACATTGAAAATCTGTTTGCTTTTTTAAAACATTTCTAGGCAATGTTCTTGCAGTCTCTTTAGGGAGACAGCACAAGTATGGCTGCTACAGCTTTACTTGCCAAACTTGACAATAAGCAGAGGGATTGATAGTCTGAAGCAGTTTGGAGCATTGACTTTTCACACTCTAGTCGTAAAGCATGAAGTATATTGCACAATTTTATGCAATTGAATATTGAAGTCATGGCACTCAGTAGTAAGTTGAATATTGAAAGTTAAATACTGAAAGTTAAATACTGAACTCTCTAAAGTTAAATATTGAATGAAGTTGAATATTAAACTCATAACACTCAGTATTATGCAATTGAATATTGAAGTCATGGCACGCAATATATTGAACAAATTTATGCAAATGAACAATTTTATGTTCAAATTGTCATGCAAGTCATGACACTCTCATGACATCACTTTCCTGTTTCAGCTGATGATATTGCATCTTAGCTAGTCAGAAATGGGAAATCCAAGAAAGTGGATTGTAAGCCTTGTTGACTTGTTTCTCCAGATACTAGTTAAAGCAATAAGATATCAAAAAGAGTATTCCAGTTTAATAAAGATAATTAAAGAGTTTTACTAATGTTAAATCAAGTTAGGATTAATCTTTTGACAAATTTTTTTGTTGTTTAGTAACAATTATTTTAGTATTGCAGATAAGCATATTAAATAACCTCACTAGTAGGTCACAACACTCTCCTTTTCACTGTCCTATTTCAGCTGATGCTATTGCATCTCAGCTTTTCTGAAACAAGAGATACAAGGCTGCTGACTGCAAGTCATCTCAACTTGTTGCTCAAGAGGAGTCTGACCTTTGGAGGGCCACAACAGCATATCCAGTGAATATCTCTGAAAATTTCTCACAAAGAGAATACAATGCTGCCCTCTAACACCTAAAACTAGAGGCCCTGATTCCATCTGCTCAAAGGCCAACATACACTAAAAGTCTATAACAGCAATAAAGTTTTACTGTTACATCCAAACCCTACTTATGATTATGAAGAGGTAAATTGTGTCAGTAGAGAAGTGAAGAATGCACTAAGAAGGATGAAAAAAGGTAAAGCGGTTGGGCCAGATGAGTTGCCAATAGAAGTTTGGAAGTGCATGGGAGAGACGGGAATAAAGTTTTTGAAAAGACTGTTTAACAGACTATTAGAAGGTGAACAGATGCCAGAAGAATGGAGGAGTGTGCTTATCCCAATCTATAAAAACAAAGGGGATGCACAGTGTTGTGGAAACTACAGAGGAATAAAGCTAATGAGCCACACAATGAAGGTATGGGAAAGAATTATTGAAGCCAGGTTAAGGGATAGAGTAGAGATCAGCAAACAACAATATGGATTTATGCCAGGAATGGGAACCACCAATGCCATGTTTGCCTCAAGAATGTTGATGGAAAAATACAGGGAAGGTCAAAGAGAGCTACATTGTGTATTTGTGGACCTAGAGAAACTTACAACAGAATTTTGCAGGAAGAGCTGTGGTACTGCATGAGAAAATCAGGAATAGCAGAAAAGTATGTGTGACTTGTACAGGATATGTACAAAGGAAGCGAAACAGTGGTGAAGTGTGCAGTAGAAACTACAGAAAGTTTCAAGGTTAAGGTTGGACTGCACCAGGGATCAGCATTAAGTCTGTTCCTGTTTGCTGTGATTATGGATAATTTAACAGATGAAGTAAGGAGAGAACCACCATGAACGATGCTGTTTGCTGATGATATTGTGATTTGCAAAAAAACCAGGAAAGAAGTGGAGTGAAAACTAGAATGCTGGAGATATATCAGGTTGGAACAAAAGTTCTGTCCCTTTTGTTGTTTTTAAATGAAAATAAAGATAAGCACGTTATTGGAGATTGTTTCCAGTGAGTTCATGTGGAACCCATTTTCCAGCCTTAGAGACCTTACCAGTCTTGCCATTTCATGCGGTATACTTGTATGGCTAACATTAAACTCTATGCCTAGTTTTCTACTTGTTTTGGAAGGATCTTCATTAATGACAGCCAGCAACTCCTCAGAATTGAGTCCTTTGGAGCGCCCACATCTCTGCTCATCCTTCAGAGTAAAGTCATTTTTTTGAAGTGTGAAAACCACCTTCTACAGGTCTTTACACTTATCACATTATTTCCATAAGTGTTTTGAAGTGATTTTGCTGCTGAACTTACTGTACTGCCCTTTTGGAATTCATACAGCAAAACATGTCTTAAATGCTCTTTACTTGAGGTATACATATGGGTCAATAATGACTATTTATTTTAGTAATTATCATAAAATTTGAAAAAAGAAAGAATACTTAGTAATTGAGATTATCACACATATGCAATTCATAAGTTATATTGGTAGAATCGTTCATGAAAATATTAAATCTAAAAAGAGACAAAACTTTCATTCCAACCTGATACATGGGAAAGAACAGGGATGAAAGGTCAAAGACCAGATATCTGTGTGTAAATGGAGGAAATGACAACGAAACAGTGAAGATGGAGGATACAAAAGTGCCAAGAGTAAAGGAATTTAAATATTTGGGATCAACAGTGAAAGAAAGTGGTAGTTGTGAGAGGGGCAAAGAGGAGAGTGCAGGCAGGATGGAATGGATGGAGAAAAGTATCGAGAGTAATTTATGACAGGAGGTTACCAGCTAGAGTAAAAGGAAAAGTGTACAGTTTAGTGGTGAGACCAGCAATGGTGTATGGACTTGAGACGGTGGCAGTCACA